>JAVQJF010025202.1:0-21499 GCA_036023855.1 Gadopsis marmoratus | reverse complement strand
TCAGTGGTCATAAAGTTATGGCTGATCGTTGTAAACGAAAAGACCTCATGTCTACCCCCCCCATGCCTCCCCTCATCTCCCCTGCTACATGAACCATGAGCTGTCATTCACTGCAGTGCAATGCCTCTTTTATAGCACGGCATCTTTCTAATGTCTAGCGCGCACACACATCTTTCTCTTATGGGTGGGAGTGGACGGTGAACTAGCCAAGCTCTGCTCAATAATATATAGCCTGTCCCAGCACATATTAGAACCTCTGTCTGGTGGGAAGTACTCTCCATTATATGGAAGAGTAATGTCCAGTCTGTGGGAATGTCACCAAAAAAGATTTAAAAAGCTAAAATAAAATAAAACTATGCTATTTCAAACATCAGAGTGGACTTTCAGCCCGATCATTTCTAATTATGGGACTAATGAATGACGGTGCTCTGAATTTCTTTAGCAGCCTGTCTGGCTTTTGATTTTTTTTTAAAGCTCTATACCTATGCTCCTTACCCAAAATAGCTCCTTTTAATCTTTTGATGGATCTGTTGTTTGTTCTTTTCACAAAGCCTGCAGACAGACTGTTTGTTCAAAGTGCTATCTTACTGACAGAGCTTGGAATAGTTGGGAGGAAGATTATTTGTGTGTTGACATAAGCAGGTGGATGGTTTGATTCCCTGAGAACAATGGATGCATCCATTTTGGCCATGACATTGTCTGCAGCCCTCTTCATAACTCTTCAAGTTAAAGGGAGTTGTGTTAAATGACTAACTTCTTGTACTGGTGCAGGCGCAGGAGGTCCCCTGGGCTGGCTCTTGGTATTAAAGAAATGTTAACGGTGGTTTGTTGATTTCACAGTTCCAGACTTCCAGGAGCAGGACATTTTCCTGTGGAGGAAGGACACGGGGTTCGGCTTCAGGATCCTCGGAGGCAATGAGCCAGGAGAGCCGGTGAGTCTCTCTTACACTCTTTCTATCTCTCACAGCTGATTCCCTCTTGTTTGATTTCCAATTTTCCTCAGATTTATTAACCTGAATGAAGAAATGGACACTGTATTCCCAGCACATCTATAGGCTTTTTCCACCACATCTGTTTTTCTATTTATCTTCCTCCTGTGTGCAGTTCTGAGCTTCTGAGTTGGACAAAATCATATCAGTGATTTCTGCAACACAGTGTCTCTTTGATCTGATCCGCTGTGTTAAAAATCCCACCTGTCACACACACACACACACACTTTTTTATTCTCTGTTTTAAACATGCACAGATATACACATACACAAAAAAAAGAGATTTGCTTTAGAGCTTTTCTCACAAGTCTACTTTGTTTGTGTTTCAGATCTACATCGGCCACATAGTGAAGTATGGAGCAGCAGACGAGGACGGACGCTTGCGGTCCGGCGATGAACTGATATGCGTGGACGGCACAGCAGTGGTGGGCAAGTCGCACCAACTGGTGGTGCAATTGATGCAGCAGGCTGCCAAGCAGGGCCACGTCAACCTCACTGTGCGACGCAAAACCAGCTACGCCGGTAAGAAGGAAGAGGGATGGAGATTGAGGGCCCAGCCTGGCCTGTTAGAGACCTGCTGACAGGTCCAGAAAATTTGATGTTCATCCACTCGCATAGGGGTTTGATGTATTTCTGTTGGCTGAAGTTCAAAAACGTGTTATGGTCTTGTGAATTATGGCAAATTCATTAGAGACAGAGAGGCCGGTGTGAGAGAACCAGGCCAATAAATGACTTTGACCTTAAGGTTTCAGTCCTGGTTGATTTGGTGACACCCGTGGCTACTGTACTGCAAGCACAATTTAATAGCACAGGAGTCAGAAATCTGGGGGCAGCAAACGTATCAAGCAACAGAAGAGCTGGTGTATTTGTCAGGGAGCCATACACTTGGTTACCTTGCTTAGAAGCTGGAGTGCAGCCTGTCACTCAACATAACTAGTCATCTAACAGTGGCTGCTCCTGCTTGTTCCCCGCAATGTTTAGATCAGCTGTCACACAGATGTCTTATTCTGTAGGCAAATTTTTAATGAGTGATTGCGATTAGAACTAATGGCTGTGACTAATGCATCGCGTTTCCTGTGGCTTCCTCACAGTAAAAGCATCGCCGTGTTTCACCAGTTGAAAACTTAGAATGTGAAACAGCAACAGCGGGATATTTCGTTTGCATTAGCAGTAACTTAATACAGCTTTGACACGTTGTACACTGAAACAGTGAGGCTGATGTCAGTCAGATAAGAAGACGCTGGGCCATGCGTGGAGCATGGCTCGTTTCCAGTGAATCCCTCGTGCATGTGATAACAATTGAATTCAGTGGGGGAATGGCAGACTCCCCCACAAATAATGAAATCTACTGTATAGAGCTGTAATTACTGAATGTAAATACAATAATGGCTATTGCAGAAAAATGGTGACCCTGAATGGTATCAAAAATGGGGTTTGATTTCATGAAAATCTTAAGGATTATAACTTTAGTCTTAAAAATGAACGTAACTGTCCCTTATATTTTTATTATTATTATATATATTTATTTATTAACCCAATCACAGTGTCTTATTCATGTAGTTTTGTGAACAAAATCAAATTTCTTTACTTGTATCTGATTGCATTATACCATTACAGCCTCTGCTGTAACTGTACAACAGTATTCAGTTGCTGAAAAGCACTCTGTACTTAACATCGCCATGGGTGCCATTTATTTTTATCACTGTTCCATCAGGGGCCTGGAGACCTGCTTGCTATGTGCAGGGTTTGCCTTCCTCTGTAATAGTCTGGGTGTGTAATGGTAAGAGGCAAGAAAACGCTCCCGCCCATCACTGCCATTTCTCAGCTCCGCTCCGCTCCACTCTGCTCCTCAGCAGGCGATAAAGAAGGGCCCATAAATATGATGGAGAGGGGTGGTCAACCTTCGGCCCGGTGACAGCGGCCAGACATTAGTGCATTGCCGCTCCCCGTCTGCCTCAGAGCGTCGAGAATATGAGGCGCCTTCCTTGAGCAGCTGCACAGGAAATGAAATGTGGAATGAAATGTCCAGATACAAGAGGCGGGCGGCGTCTTTAGTTCATCTTTTGTTCAAAACAGATCAGAGAAGATATTGTTCTAGAGGCTCCTCTCCCCAAGCTGCTGGCTTGTTTTTTATCATACCGACACAAACTCGCTGTTAGAAAAGTGTCTTTATTTATTTGCAGTCTTCTTTATTTTCGGATTGTACATATGAGGTAATATTTTGCAGTGTTGTCATATCTTGACAGTTTTGTTTTAATGTTATCTTGCCTTATTATGCACCGTTCTCTTACTCTGCTTTTTATATTCTACTATCTCCTGAACTTGTGTAACACTGGCTGGCCTAATTTTTATCTGTTGTCTCCATTCTTCTCTCGATGTTCTTGTGTCGTCTCCATAATTCTTTCTCCTCTGTCGTTCTCCACACTATTTCCTCTCCTCCTCTCTGCGTCCTTCTCACCTTTTTCTCCTCTGCCATCTCTAGTTAAAGCAGAGGGAGACGTGCCTCCATCCCCAGCATCCTCCCACCACAGCAGCACCCAGGCACCCAGCCTGACAGAGGAGATAGGGAAGCGCACTCCGCAGGGCAGCCAGAACTCCCTCAATACCGTCAGCTCCGGCAGCGGCTCCACCTCCGGCATCGGCAGCGGGGGAGGGGGCGGAGGGGCGGGGGGCAGCGGCAACGCCGTGATCGCTGCAGCATCTGGCACCACCTCCTCTCAGCCCCCCAACGCCAACTCCACTGTCTCCTCCGGCTTGCAGCCCTATGACGTTGAGATCCGCCGTGGCGAGAACGAAGGATTCGGTTTCGTCATCGTCTCTTCGGTGTCGCGGCCTGAGGCTGGCACCACGTTTGGTAAGAGATGTCACACTTTTCCCATTTGGAGTGTTCTAAATGTTACAAAATATCTTCAGGCACACTGTTGTTGATTGCGCATACAAATATTGAAGAAGTCATTTCCACTCAGCAAAACATGAAGCACACTATCGCCGGGGCCTTTTATCTTCCTATCTTCTTTATGGGCTGCTTTTGTATCATCCATGAAACCACTGAACACTAAATAGCCTGAAAACCAGCTCAGATTCAGGCTATTTACAGTCCCAGCAGATCAATACCAACACTCTTCAAAGAAGTGCTTCTTCTTTCTCATTTTCGTCTGAGTCTGTCAGACCAAGACACTGAAACGCTTTCTTCGCTTGCAGCTGTTGCTACACTCACACAAGGCTTTCATAATTGATCACAAGTGAAGTGGGCCTTATATAAGGCATTCGTATTATTCAGCTGAACTGGCACTAAAAGCCTAATGACAACTTAAAGGTGGGGTAAGCAGTAGTTTTTTTGGCATCACTGGGCAAATGTTCAATAATAACCCTCCAGCATATTGTAATTTGAGTGGCCTGAGAGCAAACCTCTTCTTCTGCCCTTCCTGTTGGCTCTGTTTGTAAATCTTTGACGAATCACAAGTTATTTCAGAGAGATTGTTCATATTGGCTGTTCTACAAATGCAGATGCACGTCTCGTCAGACGGTGAAAATCTGATTCAATGGCGGAAAAACCTGCTGGAAATCTTTCAACATGTGATAATATTTCCAATGCCTCCTTTGCCTACAGGGGTGTATAGTACAAAACAGCATGTCTCAGCTCCGCACGGAGCCTCGGCCTCGTTACGTTCCATGCCATGGTGCTCGTAACGACGAGTGGCAAAGAGGCATGATGACTAGCAGTGGGGAATAACTTATGAGGGGGGACAGTGGCATGTGTGTGCTGTACTAGCCTCTCATCCTGCTGCTGGACGGCGTCACAGCTGCGTCTGAAGCCTGCGTTCTGCTCTGCGGCTGAGGGGAGGGGCGTCTCTGAGAAGACGAGAAGCGGCGGGAGGGACCGGGGCCTCGGTGAGACTGGAGAGCGAGTCCTTGGAGGGATAAGGTTTCACAGGGTAACAGACTTCTGCTGCTGCCAGACGATGCTGTGGGTTTGCTGGGAGGGGCTTAGCTGAGTGATATGAGGCAGCAGAGAGAGAGGCGGAAGGTTTTCCATAGGCTGCACAGATTTTGCCTTCCCCAGCTTTAATGAGAGAAAATACAGGAAATGATCGGTGTGAATGATGTTTATTTGACAGCGTAGGATCAGACAGATGCACTGACTCAGAATCACCATGTCTATATTTTTTGGTTTATTTTGCGTCGGTTAGCTGTTAGTTACTACAATACGACCATACAATACAGTAGCTACTATAATGAGTTTTTCAACAATTCAATTCCTTTGTATCCTTGCATATACAGCTGTTCAAACTGACTCATCTTTGCTGTGTACAAATTAGTGTCTCTTCTATGCAGCGCGCTCTTTGCCCTACTGCCATGGCTTGCTGCCTACACCAGTGTGGTGTTCCACTCTTCTCGGTGCTCTTATCTCTGTCAGTGTGGGTGGACTGAAAAGGCATGAAAATGCTCAACTTTTCCAGGTTGGCTTACAAAGTGGCAAAGCTCCTTATCACAGGCCAGAGTAGGAAGCGTAGGCCAGCAGGTACGCTTTCTTTGATCTGACTTGACATAATTTAATGGAAAGTCATTGGCTACATGGAAGTTTCAAACTCAGTTGTCGCTTTCCTGTGACGGTGCCAGAAACCCATCCACCCATACTGTTAGTATTTGCAGAAGCACTTTATTCTGTTCAGAAATGCTACAGCACCTCAGTCCTCTGTTGTCTCTGTCTCTCTCTGTCATCTACTTTCCCCTCAGTATTTTACAGCTTGATTCCGTTAAGAAGACAAGAAGAGGTCGGGGGTTAGACAAGTTTGTAGCGGAATAAAAGAGTTGGAGGGAGAAATTAATGATAATGAAAAAGAAGATGGAGAGAAACAGGAGTGACTGCACGCTCCTTTTCTCTGCAGTGACTGATGTCAGACTGCAGAGGGGGGGGGAGAGAAACCCAGATACCTCAGGGTAGTTGGTGAGATGTCAGCTCTGATGTATGTTTGTCGTCTGCAGGTGCAGGTATTTGGGATGCAGACGACACAACACAGTTTTGTTATTAGCTTTTTGCTGCCGAGGGACTCCTTCATTGAAATATAATAATGATCCCCGTTTTAGAAATGTGGTGCTGGAGCAGCTTTAGGTAAAAGAGGAGGATGAGACGGAGAGGGGGGAGGGCAAACACATCAGCTCTGGAGTGGAGCTTAGTTTTTTCCAATGATTTTAATCTACAGGAAAAGTACTGAGGACTCCAATATGACAGATGCTCTTATTTCTTTGTAGAGCACACAATTTCCCTTCCTTGCCGAAGCGTGCAGTTAGTTCTGTTGGTTTTCTGATCAGCTTCTCTCAGTGACTTTGGCTTTGCTGGCTGCGAATTAACCCTCAACTTTCTGATCCTCTTTCTCTACTCCTTTCCCCCTTTCCCTTCTTTTTCCTCCTCCCTCCAAATGCAATCCAACAACACCCCAAACACACACACACACACTGAATCACGCATCGCAACATGGCAATGGTGACCATAGCTGGCAATGCATGTGTGGCCATGCCCCACAAAATAGGGCGCATCATAGAGGGGAGCCCAGCCGACCGCTGCAGGAAGCTGAAAGTCGGCGACCGCATCCTGGCCGTCAACGGATGCTCCATCACCAACAAGTCCCACTCTGACATCGTCAACCTCATCAAGGAGGCCGGAAACACCGTCACACTACGCATCATTCCAGGAGATGGTGAGTAAAGTATGACGGTTAAGGATTCTGCAATAAAAGCTAGTTCATTATAATTTGTCATTATTCCCTTGATAAGTTGTTTCCAACATGGGGACCTGGCACCACAGGGGCCCTAAAAGGGGCCTTCAAGGGTCAACGATGTGGAATATTGCTAACAGCACATTCTGATAATATCCGATCAATTTAGCCGAACCATTGATCAAGAGCTTGTTCATGAAGGTTGTCCAAGTACGAGTGCAGATTTTTACAAGTGGCTTTTCTCAATGGTGCACCAGCTGTTGTTAATGTTGTTATGTTGTCTGAGTTGATTTGAGGTGCAGGACAAGTCGTCACTTTCCTGAGTGGCTATCATGTAGGCTCGCATAGTGTTATATAAAGCGCACAGCTTCTTCACTTGCCTTGTGACTGGTACACCCCCACAGTGTTGACAGAAATGCTTCTTTGGGGATATTTGGGAACTTTTCCCAGCCTTTGTGTTTTTGCCTTTGGCATGCCCGCACTTTTATGATGTGTGAGGTGTGTGTGTGTGTGTGTGTGTGATGTCCTCTGTGTATGTGGGTGTGTCAAAGTGGTTTTAAGGAAATGTTTGTGCACACTGTATGTTGTGCTGTTCAGCTGAGAGCGCTCGCTACTTTGCGCTGACAGATCACCCTGGCATGCTTCACAAATACTGTTTAATTAAGTGTGTGTGTGTGTGTGTGTGTGCGCGTGCTAGGAAGGCGATACTCCCTGTCAACCTGCGCACTGGTAGAAATTGGAGCTATTTGTCCGCCGCTCGTTGCTTTCCGGATGAAGAGGTTGTGTTTTTTTCCTGCAGAGCGGTTGACAAAATTGCTCTGCCAAGAAGACACAGAGAACAGGAGAGGAGGCGTCGGGGAGAAATAACCGGATATGCTTTATCAGAAAGTTCTGCTTTGTGTTTATGTGCATGTGTCAAGCAAACAGACGCTGTCTGACGCGGACACAGAGAGAGTGACAGGAAAAGAGTGCGGCTTGTGTTTCGAAGTTGTGTCTGACTGTTCTCTGTTTACACAAGACTGAGCATGCCTTTTTCTGCGTGGATCAATCCTGTCTAAGCACAAATAAATACCATCGCAAGGGGTTCTTCCAAGGTGAAGTCGGGTTCAGATCCTTTCCATTGAGCTCACCTCTCCCCCATGTGGGAACACAGATGGAGTATTGTAGTGACTGATGCTCAATACCTCTGCAATGACAAGGAAAACAGGCATGGAACTCTTCCTGCTGGTGCACAGTAATGCATGCACAAACAGCTAATGCCTTCAACAAAGCTTGTGTCTGCAGCACACCTCATTGCTTCTGATTGTGTACGAAAAGGGAGGCAGACGTGCCTGAGGTGAAGTGATGTGCCTTTATTTTATTTTAACCTGGGGTGTCTTGTGTAGTACAGCTCTTCCACTATATTTTTTAAATCTCTTCTCCATTTCTTTCCCTCTCTGCTCCTCTTTCTCGCTCTCTTGAATTTCTCATTTTGATTGTACCTGCCCTTGTTCCTAACTCGGTCCGTGCAGGGTGAGGGAGGGCATATTGCCGGGGCCAGAGAGAAATTACAGAAACAGCTCAGCGGCTCTTCTTCGCACCGGGGATGTTTTTAAGCTAGAGGAGAGAAAGGAGGCAGAGAGAGACAGAGAGAAACTGCGCTTATTCGATTAATTTCCAGACGGAAGACAGTCGGAGGGAAGATAAATGGAGAGAGTCAGCTGAATGGAAGGAGTGGGTTATGCAAATGAGCAGATGGAGGGGCGAATAGGGTTTACAGGGACAAATTTGAGGCTGTGGAAGTGAGGAATGAGCCACAGAAAATATGTGCGATAGTAACACAATTTGTGGTTCATGCCCGAAATTCTCACGGGGGAAACATTCATCACACACTCGCGTACATCGAGAACTAGAAGGTTCTCTTCAACGTAGACCGAAAATGACGCTCCCACGCTGCAGCCTGATTGGTTGACTTTGAACCTCATGGACAATCGAAGAGTTGAGCCAACAGGCTCCAAGAGGGTCGGTGGAGGTGATGAATAGATGGCGGGGAGAAGTGACCGTGAGAGGAATAGCAAGTGGGCGACTTCGAAGAGAGGAGAGGAGAGTTGTAATTAAATAAAGGATACCTGTAAATGGCCAAGAAAGATTAGGTTGTTAAGGGGAAGAAAGGTTCCTCTATGCGGCAAGATTGTTGTAATAATGGTCTTTTTTTCCAGCATGATTCATTGACAACACAAAATGATTGAATCAGTGCCGAGATAAAAGACAGAATAACCAGAGTTTGTGTCCCCAGAGTCGGCAAGTGTGTCACAGGCAGACAAGAGGAGCTTCAGTCCGCAGTGGGACGTACACCTTTCAGAAAAGAAACACAATTGGACAAGAACCGTGACAAAATGATTGATAGCACAAATGTAAACCGCCGTGTTATTGTGGTGTCCCCGATCTTGGCTAAGTGGTGGAGGAAGCCTGGAGGCTGGTGGAGCCTGGTGGTAGTCCCCACAGGTCAGCTAATGTTTGTAGCTGACAGCTGCTGAATCTACACCAGCGTTCCCGCTGAGAAATATATGGATTTAATTCCATCTTCCAGTGACACCAGACACACTTCTGTCCTTATGGAAATTGTAATGTATGAAATTAGAAGTTCTAAGGAAAAAGCAAAAGTCAATAAAATGTGCTCGGTGTAGCAAGAAGGTTTTTATATATTTGCATGATGCAGACAGGTTCTGCATCATGTTCTTACACTGGTGGACATGAAAAGCAATCATGTGCTCAATACTGATCAAATGTTGAAACGCTCTAATTTTCTTATTTTAAGCCATGCTATGATGCCAATGTCAGTCTGTTGGTCTGTCAGTCGGTTGGGCCACCAACTATTAGCCACCAAAAACTATTGGATGGATGGCCATGAAATGCGGAACAAACGTTCATGACCACCAGGCGAATTCTGCCGTCTTTGGTGATTACTGAGTTTTCATTTAGCACCACCATCAGTTCAAAATGTCAATGTTCACCAATACTTTGATTTACGACCAAATACCTGCAAGACTAATGATGTTTCCGTAATCCGCATGTTAGCATGCTGACATTAGCGTTTAGCTCAAAGCCTCACAGACCTGTCTATAAAGCCAGTTCGGATGCTTCAGCGTGCAGATACAAACGTAACAAATATCATTATGTGTCAATTCAAAATGTAACTGTTGAAATCGTGTCAACCGTTTTCTTCTCTCACCTTCCTCAGAGTCATCAAATGCATCTTTGTTGACCAATGCGGAGAAGATCGCCACTATAACCACCACTCACACACCTCAGCAACAGGCGGCCCCTGAGGCCAGGTGAGGGGCACGCTGGGAAACAGAGTGTAAAATGTTGAGTTTTTCAGATTGAAGTTTTGATTTTTCACACCTCTCCTCTCTTTGCGTCTCAGGAACAACACCAAACCAAAACAGGAATCGTTTGAATATAAAGCCCCACAAGGCCCTCCACCTCAACCCCCAACACAACAAGTCTCACCTCAGGTAAGGAAGGACACTCCAGAGTCACTCACCGATCGCATCATTCATACATACATATATTTCACGTCTCCATCAAACACCCCAGCAATCTGCACTCCCTCCCATCGACACCCTACCTTCATCCACACTCATCTCTTCATACATGCGTCCAGCTCTTCTAGCACCCAAACATCCATTCATCCTCTGCAACTTCATGCGTCAACCAATCCACCCACCCACCTTCCCAAGGTCAAACCACGTGCATTTTTGTAACGTCTACCTGCTGCCGTTATCGGAGTCCATGCATTAAGGAAAGCCTGTTTGCTTTCAAAGTAACCCCTCAGTCCACTGTGTTCACTGCTGAATTAATCTGGCGGTGTGGAGATGGCTCTCACAGATAGCATTGATCCCTCAGCAGAGGAGATTAGGAGGGCGTGAAGACAGGAGCTGCTGTGGCTGTCTGCCTGTCCTTGTGGTGCCCGCCGTCCCCCTCTCTCCCTCTTTTCCTCTGCCAGTGTCCTCTCTCTTTGTCCACCCAGAGCCCAAGGCATCAATAATTCAGCATCCTTACACCTGAGCATATGCATGCACACACACACACACACACACACACACAGAGTCTGGCACACCTATTAAATAGGTGTGACTTTCCTGAAGGTGGCATTTGTCCCATGCTCCTGAAATAGGAGCCCACTTCAAAGGACACACATACTTCAAATCTGAATCACAAACCTTGATGCAAATGTGTCTTTCTCCCTCCCTCTCTTTCAATGTGCGTGCGTGTGGTCTGTTTCCAACAGGATGATGAGTTCTACTCAGTGGACCTGGAGCGAGACAACAAAGGCTTTGGCTTCAGCCTGCGGGGAGGCAGAGAATACAACATGGACCTGTACGTGCTGAGGCTAGCTGAGGACGGAGCGGCCGTCCGCAACGGAAATATGATGGTACGGACACAATGTACTAACAGCAGTCACACACCAAAGATCATCAGAGGTTTCCAAATTCTCACATGAAGTTGAGTTTACTTGTCCTATGAAGTAATCCTCAGCCTCTGAAAACAGTTTATATCTCCTGTAGCTCTGGAGGACTTTTCTAAAGTTTGAGAACACAACACCTGATGATGTCATTCGTTATCTCGCTTTGCGGCTTGGCGACTACAAATTTATGACGGAAAGTCTGCTTTACAAACCGGTGCTGTGGAGTTTAAAAATCTAATAAAAGAAGCGATTGATTTGCAATGTGGGAATCCAGCATTTCTGGAGCCTCACCCTTATTAAGGAGTAAATATCTGTCTGAATGTGTCTCTCGCAAGTCACCCAACTTTATGGAAGGGCAATCATAATTCACTTTAGTATCCCTTTTTAATATTGTATTGAATTATATATATCTTTCTATGCACTCTTGTATCGCTTGGAAAATGAGATCTTGGTCTCAAGGGGACTTACTTTATTAAATAAAGGTTATATAGAACTGTGATAGCAGTAGTCATTCTGTAACTGGAATAATTCCAAATGAATTACATTATAGCAATATTAAGATGCATGGACAGTTCCCTCAACTGTTTTAGTTAATTTTGCTCTATTTTGGGTTTCTTGGCTTTTGTCACATGAGTATCCTGCCATGTAGCTTTATTGTTTTATGTTGTCGTGTGTGAAGAACATACCTGGGGAATTTCTTGATCAGGGCTAAATTTCTGAATGTTAACAAACAGCAGTAAGGGATGTAGTGAGTCTCCAGAATTACAGTATGTATGAGCCGTGTGAGAGACATTTGCATGCATCTCCAAAATGTCAACTTTTCATGAGCTGAGAAAAATGGGCTAATCTTCAACTTTTGTACCAGTACATTCTTCAGATAACCCAATGGGTTTTTTAATGGTTTCTTTGATTTAAGGAGCAATTAATCCTTCAGTTTATCTGAAAAATCCCCCAAATTTGAGATATGTGGTTTTTATTGGACAGGGCTGCACATTTCTGCAGCATGTCTGAAAAATGATTAGATTTAGTCTAATGTCATGTATAGATTCTGATATGATAATTCCCAACTTTCAGGCGCAGTCTAAGCCAGTTGGCTGTGTTGATTACACAAGGCGGCTGATGATACTGCCTTGTAAACTTGACAGTTATCAGAATAATGTTATCTGTCAATATAATTGCTTGTGCATAATGACTGTACTTGAAGCTGTACTTTCCTGAATATAAACACGGCCGCCTCCAGGCTCGTGCACGCACCAGGTTCACTTTGTGAGTGATCAAAACACAAGGCACACGAACATTACATTTTAATTCATTTACTCTTGTCTACTGGCTTGTAAAGTGCCTTTCATACATGCTACAGAAGCTGTCATGAAACTGTAATATTTAACCTTTATTTTGATTAATTACATAAACCAGTAGCACTTCCCCTGGGCTGCTTGATTGAATGTACAATGGTGGGGTTAATTGATTCTCCCCTATGTGTTTGCATTGGAGACACGCAGACAGAGCCTGCTGCCAGATACTGTGTTTGCGCGTGAGCTATAAGGGATTTTTTTTATATATATGTTAATGTGCTACAGTTAGGAAGTGTGTGGGTGTGCATGTATTAGCAGGTTTGTACATGCATATATGAATACATATGTCTGTTTGTGCACCTTATTAGCACAGATATTAATAGTAGCAGCTCTGTGAGGCAGAGAGAGGTGTCAGAGAGAGATCCGTATTCTGCAAGAGAGGAATTCCCTCGGTGCAGACAGCACTGACGGATAACTTGAGGCGTGGAGGCAAAGAGTCGGGAAGCAAAAGTGTCCCCCCCCATCTCTCTGTTTCCTCTCTCAGCGTCTCAGTTGCTGCTTTTTAACTCAATTTGCCCTCTCTGGAAACTGATTTAGAAAAAAAATCATGTTTCTGCTGTGCAGTTTACCATTCAGACTATTCGATATGTAACTTCTGCTCAATCTGTCCTCCCTTTCCTTCCCTTCTGCTGTCATCGTGTCCCTTTTGAACCTTCGTGCCTCTCATCTTTCCTCTTGTGTACTTTCTTTCCCACTGTCACTTGATTTCCACATTCTGTCTTGCTCTGCTGTCTCCTCTCCTTTTTCCGGCTTTCGCTGTCTCTCTTTTTCCCTCTGATTTACCTCTTGTCCCTTCCATCTTCACCTGCCACTCATGTCTCTCTTCTCTGCCTCCCACCTTTTGCTCCCCCCACTGCTTCCTTTCCTTCCTGGCATTTTTCCTTTCTGTAGGTCGGTGATGAAATCCTGGAGATCAATGGCGAGAGCACCAAGGGCATGAAGCATGCGCGAGCCATTGAGCTCATCAAGAGTGGAGGCCGGCGTGCCCATCTGGTGCTAAAGAGGGGTGACGGCTCGGTGCCTGAATATGGTGGGTCAATCTACGAAAACATTCCCTTCTCTCCCATCTTCACGCCCTGAGCGAGGGTACGCCCAGTGGACGGTGGTGGGTCGAAGGGAAATGAACTATTGTTACCGTCCCAGGACCCTTCACCCATCCCTGGGACAAACCCACCAGGGGGGGAGCGGGGTTGTGTTGGGTGTCTTTCTGGTGGCGGTCACTCCTGGGCTTTGGGATTTTGGGTGGGGAGCAGGGGTGGAGGTGCTCCTGTGGGTGCTGTCGCCCCCCCTCCTGCTGTCACCTGCTCTCCGTTTCCATGTCATCCCGCTGTCACCTTTCACCTTCTACCTTCTGGCCACTGAGCAAAAGCACTCCGCTGGGACTTTACAGAAAGGTGGTGGGTCTGATTTCAGTGCTCCATGAAAACAGAAACTGTTTACACGGTTTGAATGACCAGAGTAGTGAAAGTCAATGTTTCGCGTGGGTAAGACGTAATATTGATGGCTCCAAATCCTCATGAAACACTAATTTAGCGTTAAGAGGAAAAGAAAACTTGATCCATTGCATCCCATGATAAAGTGGGACATCTCGCAGCTTAGGTTAGGACGTGACACAAACGTATTTATGATATTTATTGAAGGTGAATGTAAGCTACTGAATTCTTAAGGTTTTTAAGTGAGAACTGTATTGAGAAGAGAGAAAATCTCACTATACTGTGCTTGACATTACTCACTAATCCATGGATTTTATTTGCACCCACTGTTAATGTCATTGAAAAGCTGTGACGATAGGAACTCCACCCGTCCCCCAGTCAAAAAGAAACATAGTCGTTCCAATTATATAGACGTTTTGTACATTGATGAAAAGAATAGAGGCAAGTATTTTTGTTCCATTTACAGAGCCGTGAATTGAAGACACATATTCATGGATAAAAGTCTATTGCTGCATGAACTTGTCAAAAGTGTAAATTGGATTCCCCCCCTCCTTTATTGTCTATTTTCCATAATATTTATGGAGCATTTCTTTTTTTAATCGTATTGACCAGTTTTGATTGCTAGTGACGAGTCATCATAAATGTTTTCTTTTCTTTTCTTTACTTTTTATTACTTTTCTTTTAATTTTTTTTTGTGGAGATGAATATGCCTGTCTTGAAAAGTTAATCAGTGTAATTTTATTTCCGCCAAGAATGTGCTGATTTAACCTGCACCGATATGACATCATGTGAACTTGTATATTTTTGGATCATTGTTTGTACTTTTTTAGTTGGCACAGCCTTTCGACAGTCTTGCCAGTATTTCTTTTGATTTCTGTCAGCAATGTAAAACTGCTTCCTACGCTGTTGTTGTGGGTGTGCCAGCCTCACTGTCTTTATTTTTTGGGTTTGGGTTTCTGCTGCTTCTGTGTCCACATGTTTAGGCGTGTTTGGGTTATTGTGTCTGAGTGTGTGCGCTTGGTTCCAGGACTTTTCTCTGTAACTGACGGCTTCCACTGATGGGTTTGGGCAATTTCCTGGACTGTCTCTTTATTCTGAATGACTCAACGATCAAATAAACACATTGTTTTTCATTCAAAATCAATACAATAATTCTCCTTTTCTTCCTTAAAGTTAGTTCCAAGCGATCTAAACCCTGTGCTCTTCTCTTTTTTTCTGTTTTTTTTTTTTGTATCTTCCCTTCTTCCCATATTGCGCTGGGCTCTTGTCTTCCTTCAGGGATGGTCGCTCCCCATCTCACTGCATGTATGAGAAATGACAAGATGGGGGAGGCCTCTGTCCTCCAAAATCAGACCACGGTTTGTAACTGTCCTCCCCTGTCGTCGGGCTCTCCCTCCCACTTTCTGTCTTTCTTTGTCTTTGTCTCTCTTTTTCCCCATCCTGATTTCTGTGTGGTGTGGCCTCAACTCACCCATGTCCGTGCTCTGCTCCATACATACAAATCCATTCACCCACAATGCATTGCCAGTACTGCCGCAGCTGCTGTTATGGATGTCCGTTGCATTTAACCTTTTTGTTAGTGTTAGTTTTCTGCTCTAGTTTCATTTCTGCAGTTTATGGTCTTCCCTCAAAATGTAGAGCTGAAGACGTATTTACAAGTAGAACAACTGTAACGTTTAATCCCAAGAATCTGATAATAAACAAAACGGTGGTGGTGGCTCCTTATGTAGACGATTTAGTGAGACTTAAGGGGGTGCATTTCCTGACGGTAACAAAGTTAAAATGGATGCAGAACATTTCATTCTTCTCAGTAAAATGCCACCTAAACCACATACGCTGTTACAGCAATACAGCAATAGTTTTTGGATCTCATCTTTAGCATTTTATTTGCTATTAACATTGACAAAGCGTCGAAGGCATCGTGAATGCATGAAAGAGCATGGCTAAACAGTCCAATCAAGCAGCATCATCAACATGCAGCACGTTGGCACTGACTGTAACCAGCCGCCCGACCAGCCAAGTCCCATTCTGCTTCAGAGAGGTGACCCCAGGTAGACCTGGGAACAGGTTTGTTGTGTAGCAATCTTCAAGCAATGGCTACCTTTGTGTCACTGCCTTTTATTCTCATGTGTAAACTACACTAATGTTTTACCATTGGCTGTGCCATCTAACAACTAGCCATCTTTGCTGGCATCATCAGAATGGCTTCCACTGGAAATGTTCTCCGCTTCATGTCTGAGTGATTCAGCATGGTTAATATGAAAGCAGATAAGTGCTTTTAGAGTCTAGATGCATGTTTGATCCCCCTGCCCTCGTCTGTCACACTGTGTTGCAGACGGCAGCCCCAACGACAACAGCGCAGTCAACCCAGCCTCAGGGTTACAAAACGCTGCGGAAGTGAGCACCCTTCCCCCAACCAACGCGCCATCGGAGTCAAGCGACCCACCAGAACCCCACCAATCATCCCGGAGCAAGAATGAGCCGACCCGCCACTCTAACCGCACCGGCAAGCACCACCATTCCAACCACCGCCACCGCTCCCCCAACAAGAAAACCAGCAAGGGAAAACACAGGGTGAGAAAGTCTACGGGAAAAGAGTCCAAGAAGAAGGATGACAGCCACCGCCACCATTCCAGCGGGCACCACCGTAGCCGCCACCGCTCCCCTGACAAAGGGCACAGCCGGTCGCGCAGTGCAGAAAACACCCTGGATGGCCGCAGCAGGGAACACCGCCACGGCCGCTCACCAGACAGGCACCACGGTCAGCACTCATCCTCTCATCACCGCCACCGCTCGCCCTACCGCTCACCTCAGCGCTCACCTCGCCGCCACAGGTCCCCCCACCGCTCTCGGCACCACTCCCCCACAAGACGCCATGCTCACTCATCAGACCCATACCGCCGGTATGCCTCCCCAGAGAGACAGGGCCGCGGCAACGACAAGCCCAACGGGGACCAGGCCGTATTGAAGGAGTCACCCAAGACTCCTGAACTCAGCCTCCCTTTTGAGGACAGCGTCCTCCGTGAGCCCCCGGCCCTGGACCGCCTGAACAGGGAGGCCACCCTTCCACCGCTGCGCAGGGAAGACCGCCTGCATGGGGAGAACAGTCTGCTGATGAGAGCCTACCTGGAGGACAGCCTGCTGAAGGACATGACATCCCGTGGCCAGAGAAGCGCCTACGGAGACACCACCTTGCCTAGATTGCACACCCCCAACTCAGATTCAGCCTTCAAGAAGTACAGCACGCTGCTGAGGGGGCGCTCACCTGAGAGGATGGCGTGGGATGGGCGCTACGCCAGCCGAGGTAGTTCCCCCGAGCCGCAGTACCGAACCCGCAGCCTGGGGCGAGACATCTCCCCTATCAGGACCTCCAGAAGGGATGACTCTGAGGATGAAGAGGACGATGACAATTTGGTAGCGGCTAAGGTGAGAGAGTACTACAGCACGCTGAAGACCGACACCAGTCGGACATCCAAGCCAACGCTCCCTGAGCCCAAGAAGACCTACAAGGATAACGTCAAAGACCTGAGCATCTGATTGGACAACTGTCAGCTTATCACAGCCACTACCCGCAGAACACCTCAAGTACTCACTCCCATCACCACTTGATTCTACAGAAATGCACCCAATTGCAAACACACACATAGACACACACACACACACACACACACACCAGACAACACACATACTCATACACACATGTAACAATGTTGAGTTACTAACAAGACAGTGATTCCAAAATGACTTTTGAAAGAGTTTTTTTTTCTTTTTTTTTTCTTTGTACCTTAATTTTTTTTCTCTTTTTTTTTTCTTTTTGTTTTTGGTTAAGCATTCTACATTTACAGTAACTCGAGACTTTTCCAGAAAATATAAAACCATAAAAAACAATGATGTGCCTAACAGTTCCATTAATGAGCGATATTTTGATTTTGATTTGATATGACGGGCATTTTGTGCCACACTGTCAGATGATAAAATGTATGTACTTTTCCAGGATCCCCATGGAAGTACCGCGCACCTGGATCACTGTAACCGGTGCTCACAATGATGCTGTGCATGTCTTTACCGGTTTCAATGTCTCCTTATCTCTCTCTCTCGCTCTGTCTTACTCTCTCTCTCGCCTTTATTCTCTCTCTCTCTCTCTCTCTCTCTCTCTCTCTCTCTCTCTCTCTTTCTCTCTCTCTCTCCCCAGTGCCACTGTTTTTTAGACATTTGACCAGACTATAGCACAAGCCTGCATTTGTTTGTATATTTTTGACAGTTTGCAGTATGTGTACATTCAGAGGTGATCATTTTAAATGAATGAAGGCAAAATTAAAAGTTAAACTATGATGATGATGTTAAAATAAAATAATATATTCAACAAATGAACAACTGTGTGCTGGTTTTGGCTCAGTCTCAAATCATTGCGGGATTTGATTAAAGCCTTCCTAACAGGTTCAGCAATGCAAACATGGAGTGGAAGTGTCATAGCGAGGTATTGGTTGGCAGGTAGAAGTGTATCTTAAGAGTCTGTAGAGTGCCGAGCTGTGTGGATATAAAGTCTTTGAAGAAAAGTAAAGCAAAGAGCTTCCATCCTTTCACAACATCAAAGCCTGGATAGCACAGTCTTAAAAATCTCCTCCTCTCATTGCTTACTTTGATTTGTGCCTTTTCTGTGCCCTATTTCTCCCGTTAACCTCAACAGTCCTTCCCTTCCTCCTTTTCCTTTATCCCCCTCTCTTTGCTAAAAGAGTTTTCATTTGATAGCGAACAGACAGCGTGGAAGCTGCGTCCCTACTCCGGGACGGTGACAGCGGTGGGTGGGGGTGATGATGCTGGGGAGGGCTGTGTTCCCCTGAAACAACAATGGGGTCCCGGTGACCTGAGCTGAGGCGCAGCATGTATATTTGCAACTGTGAAATTCAATTTTTTCATAATATTTACTGACACTCAGTTTTAAAATACTGGCATTTAAATAGTCACGGTGGCATACGTGTGTACTAATTCTACGTCTGTCTGTCTGGGTCATATTGACCTTCCTCACACCGTCACTTAGACAGTGGTTGCATGTATGTGTGCTTAGACATGCAGAGAACTGTGAAGATTTTCTGAGCGTAGTTTCTTCCAGCACGCGTAAAGGTAGCCTACTTACTGTAATACCATACGTTCAAAAGCGCATTCAGCATTACCCTGTGGACACAATCTGCATCTCATAAGAGAAAATGGGAAGCGGAGATGAAGCATCACGATCAAACAGTAACATATCAGAGCTTTTTCTGGCCCAGTTTCTCTGTGATTCAACGGGACCTCCAATGCCTCTGACTCCGTTTGATGTAATGATCTGAAAGTGTTTTTACATTGCTACATTCATGCATCTGGCCTCTAGTACAAGACACATGCATTGCAACTCATTTTTAAGATTACGGATTACAAAATGTAAGTTGCACAGTAAATGATTACATATAGTTAAATGTAATTTTAGTTGAGTATTATTTTCACTAGAATCAGGTCCCTTTTTTACTCCTATAAGAATGGGGTCTTATTCAGGACACACTGCATTCCACAAAGAGACATAGTGGAGATGTTTGTATCATGCAAACGCTTCTCCTTTCTCCTCTCTCACAGTGAAGGGGAAGCAGCTCCTAAATAATGGATGTAATCCACTTTCCAGCGCCGAAACACTCTCCTCCCCTCTCTTTAAATCTCTCGCTCCTTCTTTATCCAGACATACTCCACTCCTTCTCATCATCAAATGCAGGAACAGAACTCCATGTTTTATTGCTTGTGTGACCCCAGAAATGATTAACAGCTCGTGTCTGGTGACAATTTATCCTGTCAGTGGAGGAAGAGACGCTAATGAAATGTCCAATAACAACACGACTACAGCCCCGTTGGGTCAAGCCTCCATTCTCCCATCAGCTCGACACCAGGTGCTCTTGCTCCGACCTTGGAGACCCTCTGCCCCCCCCCCCCCCACCCGTTTCCATGGAAACACCAAATGCAACAGGCTCTTTCCTCAAGCTGACTGGAGCAGATGAGTTGTAGACATATAAACAAGGCTGAGGGAGGAAAGTAAATGAAAACAAGAGTGCAGGGTTATTTTCGGCTGTGTGCTCGGGATTTCAAGAAGCCTTCACCAAAGAGAGGGAGAACGTTTCTAAATGGTTTTCTCAGAGGAAGCTCGGCATCCTACACAACGAGCCTATTGTAGCTCCCACTGCTGTCATGTTATTAAGGACATCCACATGTCTGTTCTTAGTCCTAATACTGAGTCTGTCTCATGCTCAGCTGTGCGTGGAAATCGGCCTTCTCGGGGAGAGAGCGAGGTGGAGGAGGAGTTTGTTGTTGCTGCTCAAAGGGCATTTCATACAGTGTGTGTGTTTTTCCAATCATGGTTACAATAACAGCGCTCAATAGGATATGGTGCATGTACATGTAGAAGCTTGAGGCTATTGTGGTGGAAGGTTTTCTTAAGTAGAAGAACGGCTGCAGCCACAGTAATCAGTCAGCAGCTGTTAGAAAGAAA
This sequence comes from Gadopsis marmoratus, assembly GCA_036023855.1. Classification (NCBI taxonomy): domain Eukaryota; kingdom Metazoa; phylum Chordata; class Actinopteri; order Centrarchiformes; family Percichthyidae; genus Gadopsis; species Gadopsis marmoratus. Next base: position 1,047 of record JAVQJF010025202.1, on the reverse strand, counting down.
CCCACAGACACTGTGTTTTATAAGATTTGAGGCGGTCATCTTATATTTAATTGTGCCTTTTCTTCCTTTAGTTGGAGCCATCCACATTTTTTTTTTATCCCAGTGCTAACTTGGTAGATGCCTTTGGCAAACCTTTCGAAAAGGTAATTGATTGCTTAATTTGCCTTAACAGCTGGTAGTCTTGTGCTTGATTCAAATTTCCACAAATAAGAGACCTCCTACCTATAGTACTCTCATCAGAGCACTCGCATGCATTCATTTGTTTTCATTTGAAGTTGCACCTCCAAACACTAGATGTTATTTTGAGCCTCGGGGGATGGCAGCATCAGTCTGTTCACCACATTCGTTCAGACTGAAGTGTCTCAGCTACTAGAGCCTAACCTCTAGGGTGACATTGCATACAGACATTCAGGCTACTGGTTTTGGCGACCCGATGACCTTTTTCTACCACCACCATAAGGTTATCATTTTTGGCTTTGAGTCAAATATCTTGACAGCTGTTGGATGGATTGCTGTATGATTTGGTGTAAATACCCCAGGATCTAGAGGATGGATTTAGTTTCCTTTGTGATTCGCTGACTTTTCCTTTCAAAGCTGCCAGCAGGTTCTTATTTTTCAGATCCAATTGAAATATCTCAACAACTACTGGACTGCCCTGACAATACCATCCATGTTCCCCTCAGAATGATTTGTAATTATTGTAATAATAACTCATGACATTCTCATCAAGCACTGCTAATGTCAGCTTTGGTGTTAGCATATAGCTCAAAGCAGCTCTGTGCTGCGTGTGTTTTTCTTCTCATCAGGCCTCTGTCTCACAACTAAATCCCTCATCCTGTTTCATGCACAGTGTGCTCCTGATCAAAGGCAAATTACCGCACACCTCATGGCACGAAAAAAAAAGCTTTAAGAGTGACTCATCCACTTTTAGAAATGAAATGTCACTCTGGAAGCTGCCTCGGACTGAGCCGATAAAATAGTTATACTGTCATAAGAAATGCATGCGGAAATGTCGGTTCTGCCAGTTGCGCTGCTGAATGATTCATT
>JAVQJF010025185.1:0-36785 GCA_036023855.1 Gadopsis marmoratus | reverse complement strand
GAGGTTTCTGCCTGTTAAAGGCAGTGTTTCCTTGCCACTGTCTCCTAGTGCTGCTCATGGTGGAAATGTTGGGTCTGTACATGTAGAGTTGGCTTGGACTTGCTCTATATTAACAAGTGCTATGAGATAACTTTGTTATGATATAGAGCTATAGAAATAAAATTGAATTGAATTGAATCTCAGAATCACATCTGACAAAGTAATCGATTACAATCAACCTGCATGCAAAGGATAGACAAACCTAAAATCCCAGGTCCTGCACCATCACCAGACAGTAACATTTACCCAAATACCTCCCATGAGACATAGCATACACACAAGGTCAGCACATGTTCAGCCTGTTCTGCAGAATAATGTATTAATTAATTACATCCCAAAAAGAAAAGTATGTACAGTTAATTGGATGTATGAATACTATTAATTATTGTTCATGTTGGAGAAGAGAAGCGGTTTGAATGTAAATCCTGTTCAGACTGGACACTCGCACTCATTCTCCGCTCCGCCAGCCATCATGTAACATCTGTCGGGGTCAGCAGGCTGGACCAAAGGGTGGCGCGACCACATGTGAGACTGAAGAGACATGTTGACAAGGACAATCCAACAATGTCCAGAAACTTCTAATTCTCTCCTGGTGCTTCCCTCGAGTCTGACCTATCAGTCAGGTTCAGGAGTTCCTCACAGAGTCCCTTCCACTGTCAGGGTCATCAGTTCTTCTTCACGTCCTTCTGACCTCTTGATACCTGTCTGCTGCTTCAGGGGTCTCCTGGGCCAACTAAGTCTGAAAGGACTCATTCAGCTTGACAGCATCTTCATAGTCAGTGTCCACCAGCAGGTTCTCAGGTGCTTCGGTGTTCTCAACTTCGGCCACAGATCTGATAATTCAACTACAGGCTTTCGCTATTATGTAGGAAAATGTCGATATTAGATCTGGATTCTGCAGGAGTAAATGATGATTATGTTACGTGAGTGTGATAAGAATCATGGTGGAGAATCATTGTTGTCTAATTCCTTGCAGATGAAGAGCAACCCGGTCCAGGACAAGAGTCCCGTTCACGGAGACGACTTTGTTATTCTTCCTGAACCTTGCACGGCCATCAACATATGCTCCAAAGACACCATGAACATCACTGTCTCCCAGTGCAGCCTCAACGTCTTGCAAAACCTCGCCAAGGTACAAACACATCATAGCATCGTCTATATGCTGTCCAAGGTCCAACACATACCATCTTTTGGATTTGTAACCTGGAGCTGTACGGTCTAAGTTATAGGTTCTGCCTATTTTAAAAGCAGAATATGTCAGATATGTCATTGTAAAGGGGACACTGTATGGAGACACCTGGACTAACATGGTCATTTTGAGCTCTGTTTGGTAGCAGAGTCTGATGTCAGCTACAGACAACAAAGGAGAAAGTGGACAAACATGGATAAACATCAGTATGGTATATTAACAGAAAACATGTCCAGAATCATTAATGAGCTGTTGTATATCTGTCACCCCGAGAGTACCTGGACTTGGATTTATTATCACCTCCTGAGCAAAACTGACATTTAGGTTTAGGACCTCACCCCTGAAGTGGGAGAGCAGCTGGATACACCTGAAGTTACAGGTCCATAAGCTCCTGTTGTCTTAAGTCCATCCAGCCTCTGAAGTACTGTGAAGTTTCACCGGACTGATGAAGGCTGCCAACAGACAGAGTGCTGTCTTACCCACAAACATAAGTAAAGCGAACTGACTGGTCTTTTTCTGTTCAAATTCAAATCTGGGTTTTTGTGCAGCTGTTAAGAACAGGAAATCAAAACCTTTTCATAAACTCTGTGGCTTAAATCATTGCTGTTTTATTCATAACATAAATGAATAACGTTACTAATTTGTCACTGCTGTATTTGGTCAGGCGTTCTCAGAGGGCACAGCCTCCACCTTTGACCGTTCTCTGAAGGAGAAGGCCCCCTTCACCATCAGGAACTCTCTAGGGATTCCCATCATCGTGCAGCACAGCACCAACTTGAGGTCGGTGGGTTCACCAGCAAAGGGACAACTCCACGAGCTGTCGGTGGATCAGAGCATGGACCTGGATCACTCCATGTTCAATCCGTCGTCACGAGGCAAACTGTCAGCTCTGCAGCGGCAGGAGAGCTGCCTGTTCAACCTCACCATCGGTCAGAACCTGTATTGTGTTGTGTGGTATCTGGTTTCTGGCTACACTTTAGCGTAGACCACTGGTAGATCATTTGGACATTTGGATGGTGACCGTTTTAATAAGTGTCCAACAGGAGAACTTGTAGCGTGTCCCTCCTGTAAGTAAAACTGATGATGTGTAATTAACTGATGCGTCTCTGAACCTGCAGTTCCCTCCGGATACAGCGAGATCTCCAATGTCTCTGTGGACAAACCAGGTCGCCGTCTCTATAACATCCGCGGTCCGATGCAGCAGGAGGCGCTTTCTGTGCTGCTGCAGATCGACGCTGCCGAGGGCAACAAGGTCATCACTGTCCGCTCGCCGCTGCAGGTCTGAGTCATGAACACTCAGCACTTAGTTCTCTGAAAGTCTGAACATGTTGCTGAAGAACCAACAGCTGGAAAGCTTACTGTTGAACTGTTTTCAGATAAAGAATCACTTCTCTGTGCCATTCACCATCCTGAAGTACTGCCCAACCTCCAGAAACCTGCAGAGCATTGGACAGGCCGAACCTGAGAGGGAGTTTCACATCACCTTAGAAACATACAGGTAGCGTCACATTGCCATGCTCAGGGGCACGAGGGAACTGAGCATTTGTTAGCATGTAGCACCATCAGTGTGGTGCCAGTTTCCATGTGTGCTGTTTAAATCACTGCTTCATGTTTGTTTCTGCAGGTAGTTAGTGTTTAAATAGACGTCCTGCTTGTTTCCTTTACATGAGAGAAGAATCAATATTTAAGCATGAGTCACAAATATTGACCATCTAATGGACTTATTGAGACAAGTACATCTGCCCAAACCCAAAAACCCACTGGGGACTGACTGGAATGTCTGCTGAGATACCAAAGTAATGTCCAGTCATTGTGTGAAAACTTCATTTGTTGATAATTTCATGTCGATTATGTTCTAAAGAATGAAAAACCATCAAACTCAGCACATTTCCACTGTGGAGTCATATACTGTCAACTCAAGGGACTTTTAGTTTCTGGTTTAGTTCCTTAGATTCTCAGTTAAATAGTTCCTGGAACTTTTTGGTCGCAAGGCAGCTTAAATTGTTAACCTGCTCCAGATCTCACTCGGGTAAATTCACTTAGATTTAGTTCAGCCAGTTTCTGCAGACTGTTTGGCTGCAGCGCTGTCAGTGGAGGTGTTTGTAGTTGCAGCTGGACAGCTGCAGGAGATGTTGACAGTAGAGTTTTACCCCTCCTCCAGATGTCAGCTGTTTGTGCGTCCGGCGGGTCATCTGGACGGTCAGTACGGTCCATCCTCCACCTGCGTGGCGTGGAAGGAACAGGTGCATCGCAGCTCCGAGGTGCGTTCAATGCTGCAGTGTCCGTCGACCGACGGCAGCCTGCTGCCGCTGATGGTCAGCACGATGGCCGTCCCTGACGACCTGCGACACATCGCCAGGCATGGAGAGGACGACTGGGACCCTGCCTACATCATCCACCTCCACCCTGTGGCCACGCTACGCAACCTGCTGCCCTACATCATCCGCTACATGATGGAGGTACAACAGCTCCACAGAAACGAGCAGAAATAGGGTCAAAAACAATTAATAAACAGTCTTTACGCAGAAGCAAGATTATCGTTTTCTGTTAAACTATCAGGATCGTGTGAATTAGAATAGGAAGAGTTGTGTTTAAGGTCATCTGATGTGGTCTGATCTGGTCTTTCCTCCAGAGCTCAGCAGACTCTTATGAGCTACAGGAAGGCAGCACGTCGGACCTCCTGAACGCTCGTGTCTCAGGTGAGATCATGTCCTTGGTGCTGATGAGGTATCAGGGCCGCGACTGGCACGGACACGTTCGTATCCATCAGGAAATGCCTGAGTTCTTGGCCGTGTGCCTCACCTGCGACTCGGACATCAACATGACAGTGGACGTGAGCGTTCACGTGACGAGGACGACGAGCCGCCTGCTGCTGTCGCTCTTCAGCCCGTACTGGATCATCAACAAGACGTCTCGAGTGCTGCAGTACAGAGCCGAGGACGTCAGCGTCAAACACCCGGCCGACTGCCGAGACATCATCCTGTTCTCCTTCAGGAAGAAGAACCTGTTCAGCAAGAACAAGGTCAGAAGAATCCCTGGACGGGTTCAGACCCGGAGACCCAACACAGATATCTGTTTGTCTAACACTCATCAATAACCATCAGCTAGATTTCCATAAACACTTTCCTGCTATCATTAAACTCTAGCGCCACCCTCAGGAAAACCCAGGTCACATCCTCCCCACATTTTAAAGGTCTTACCCAAAACTTTTAGGCCTTTTTAAACTTTTTATCTGAAAGTGTTACTCAGAGTTACGTGTTTTGTGTTTGTCCCTGAACTTTTACCCGAAGACTGAAAACCAAAAGCCACATTTTCTGATGTTAAAACTGATTTCATACAGCGCAGCGAGGCTCGTCGAGGAGCAGCAGTTCAGTGTGTTGTTGTTGTTTGTTGCAGCTCCAGCTGTGTGTCTCTACCAGCTCCTGGTCTAACGGGTTCTCTCTGGACACCGTGGGAAGTTACGGCTGCGTTCGCTGTCCCGCCAACAACATGGACTTCCTGGTAAGTAAAAACCTTCCCCAGCGTCTCTGTTCAATACAAAGATTTTGGTCACTTTGTGTTGTTACATTTGGACTCGGGGCCCGTCAGCTGGCTGCATTTAAAAAACTCAATCTGAAACACAGCTGGTTGTTTCTTGGGCCTGATACAGTGACGTTTCCTGAAATTAGATTAGATAGTCATATACATCAGATTACAGTAAATCAGATGAGTTGATATTGTTTGGTCAACTCAAGGTCCACTTACTGACTCGCTGTTATTTCGACTGTGGGATCCTGTAGTTGCATGAAAGCTGAGCTGCTGCTGATGAAGACTGTGATACTGTGTGAAGCTGAAAGTTAATCCATTTGTCGATCAACAGAAAACTTAAGCAACAATGTTGATTAAAGATTAATGGTTTGCAAATCTCTTTGGGTTTATCTTTGTGATGGATTCTACAGACCAAACAAGTAATTGATTAGAAGATTCTTGACAGGTTGATAAAGATGGAAGTTGCTTGCAGCGTTTGCTCTTCACTGCTGTCCTTCGGCTTTATTCCCTGTCTGTTCATGTCCAGGTGGGTGTTAGTATCCAGATGAGCAGCTTTAACCTGACCAGGATCGTCTCCATGAGTCCTTTTTACACTCTGGTTAACAAGTCGTCGTACGAGCTGGAGGTGGGGGAAGTCACCAGCCACACCTCCACCAAGTGGCACTACATCACCTCCACCGAGGTGAATATGACTTTGTCCCACAGTATCAGTCAACTACGATTGCAAACTACTCACATTGCTGTGAGCCCCATCCAGTGTGGCTGAAGTTACGAGTTGATCTCTGTACAAGCTGTTGGATAAATTCAGACCTTTGAATCTGTGCACTTTCAGTTTTTTTATCCATTTTCTATCCCTTTTTCATCAGTTTAGCAACTGTGCAGAGTTCTGATGGCAAAGCTCTCGATGGAGGCGTCGCCATAGTAACAGCTGCTGAGGCGTATGGGTACCGTAGCATTTATAGCCGTTCCGCAGACCAAACTGTTATCCAGAACAGAACTTTTTATTTTAATCAGAGACTGACTGAACCCTGACTTCGTCTGCACGAGCCATTTTCAGTTCTATGTATATCCGTTTATGTGAATTCACACCTCTGACCACCAGGTGGAGCATCCTGTTCTGAGGGAAATGATAGAGAGACTGATCAGGTTCAGGTTTCTGCTTTGTGTGAAAGACGACCAGCCTGTTTATTCTTTCCTGGAACATTCCTAGGTTTATTTCTGGAAGCACATTATGTTACTGAATCCCAGAGCAGCAGCAACAGCAGCAACGTCTCCCGTGAGGGTTGTTTTCTGGTTGTTATTGTGCTGTTGTTGTGTTGCAGTGCCTCCCTCTGTGGCCGGAAAACAGTTCGGGGAAGTTGTGCGTCCGTGTGGTTGGATCTGAATCCACCTCCAAGTTCTTCTTCTTTAACCAGCAGGACAATGGCACCCTCCTGAGTCTCGACATGGTCAGTGTCTCTGCTGGACCAATCACGTGAGCCGATTTTACTCTGAGAGTTTAGTACACTTCAGGGCTTTTTACGTGTGCGTGTGTGTGTTTTTAGTGCGGTGGGATCATCGTGGAAGTCAACATCTCTGACCTTTCCACCATCATCAGCTTCAGTGATTACTACGAAGGAGCAGCTCCAGCCCTGCTGCTGAACCACACTCCCTGGGTCACCATCAGCTACAAGCAGAGGTCAGAGGTCAACGCACACACACACACACGCTTGCTTCACATCCCTTGAGTTTTAACAGCCGGGGGCCCTATGGGTGTAGACCCGGCATCCAGGAGCTCATCGGCAAGCTCCCCTCCCAAGCCTGGCTCCAGGAGGGGGGCCTGGTCTCCCTAATCCCGGGTCGGTAGCTTTCTGCTGAAATTGCAGCTCCATAAGGGTTTTTGAGTCCCTCCTGGTCTGATTCATGGGATCACTGTTTCCTGGGAGAGACTACCAGGAGCTGTTGCCCATGACAACACAGTTTCCAGGGGTCACGGAGGTACACGAACCCCACCACCGCATTAAGGTGGAGACTATCCGAGCTTTGTCACCTCATCGTGCTAATGAATAATGTTGAAAATGAATCATTGCACCACAATAGACGCTTCCTTTCTGATCCTGCATCGTGATCCGTGCAGCTCACCATCACCCACCACGAATCCTGTCACGTGTGTCTGTACGTTGTGCACAAAGTAATCTGAGGTGAAAGCAGCAATGAAAGTTACTGCTGATGAGGTCATCTGGTAACACAGTCTCTCTTCTTCTTGGTCAGCGGCTCAGCGATGGTTCACCAGCTGAAACCCGGTGAGGCTCGGCGGTTTGCATGGGATGACCCGTCCAGCGTCCGAACGCTCAGCTGGAGCTGCATGGAACATTCTGGAGAGCTGGACCTGCTGAAGGTCTGACACTATGGGCTTAATTTTGCCCTTTAATAAAAACGCAAAGAAATATGGGATCGCATATCATCCAAAAGCATTTTGGTCCCCACAAACCGTGACAGGGCTCCTGGTGTTGGGTCCTCATAAAGATGTTAAAACAATCCCAGAATCACCCCCCTGACAGACAGTCTGTGTCTGGTCTTTGGTTCAGGACGAGGTGGGTCAGTTCTGCTACGACAGCCTGTCTCAGGTCCACTGGGTTTCCTTCCTGGATGGACGCCAGCGGGTGCTTCTGTTCACAGAGGACGTTGCCGTGGTGACGAAAGCTCGACAGGCCGAGGAGCTTGAGCAGTTCCAACAGGAAGTGAAGGTGTCGCTGCAAAACCTCGGACTGTCACTGATCAACAACTCTAGCCGACAGGAGGTTGCTTACATCGGCATCACCAGGTAAACGCATCACACAGGACACTGAGGTGGATCCCACGCTTGTGGTTGGTAGCTCAGGTGTGTTTCTGTATTCCAGTTCAGGTGTGGTGTGGGAGATGAAACCAAAGAATCGTTGGAAGCCGTTCAGTCAGAAGAACATCAACCTCCTGGAGAAAACGTACCAGAGTCAGCTGAGCGGGAAGACTGAGGGGGGCTGGGTCAAACTGGAGACCAACCTGGAGGTCTTAGTTCACCAAACATCCAGATCCCCCCCCCCCCCCCCCCCACACACACACACACCACAGACTGAACTAACAAAGTGTACCCAGACAGGCTCACGCGAGGTGGCTGTACACGTTGACCTCATGCTTTTGCAAACTGACAATCTGATATTCAGAGTGTGTGATGTCGCTTGTTGTCAGGTGAACCTCAGTGGAGCCACCATGACGATGCGTCAGCCATATTCCTGCCCGGTGAGGAGGAACTTCCTGTCTGGGATCCAGGTGGAGTTCAAACAGTCTCTGCATCAGCGCAGCCTGCGGGCCCAGCTGCACTGGTTGCAGGTGAACACATGCCTAAACGCACTCGCATGCTCAGACACTAGCTCACCTGTCTGACTGACATGGTTTCTGCGTGCAGGTGGATAACCAGCTGCCAGGTGCGATCTTTCCCATCATCTTCCATCCTGTTCCTCCTCCCAAATCCATCGCTCTGGACTCAGGTGGATCATCTTAATTACCTGCTTGTTCATGTTTAATCTAACATGTTCACCTGTGGAGGCTCCACAAACCAGCTGACCTGCTAAACTAACCTTAAAGAGCTGCTCTGCAGTGTTTTTAACTCCAGCAGCTACAGTTGGTCATTGATAAGATTTTCCATTTGCCCTCATTTTCGTTATTGAGCTTTGTCAAATATGTTATTAAATGTAAAGTTACTTCGTCTATACATCTCCAAAAATGTACAGACTGTAAATCTCCCAAAAATGTAGTTAAAAAGTGCTGTCAGTGCTTCACATTAAAATACATTTATTGTGAAGAGCATGCAGGAAGTGAGGGATATTGGCAGTAGCGGAACACATTGAAATTAGCATGTGGTAGCACATGAACAAAGCAGAACAAAACATATGAAAGTATTTATGTGGATCATTCGCCCTGTAGCCGACTGTGAACCAAAGCTTTAGACTGATGGGCCGAGCAGCGTCATCGGCTTTTACTGCTGGTGGAGATAAAGAAGGAAATGAAACGGAAAATGTTTGAAAAAGACGTGTTTAAGGATAATTATCAGAGGTGTCTCTTTAACTCCACAGAGCCGAAGCCCTTCATCGACGTGTCCATCATCACCAGGTTCAACAAGCACAGCAGTGTCATGCAGTTCAAGTGAGTAACAACCAGCTTTACATAAAACCCGTTTAAAGTGCACGTGACTCCGGTAAATGTGACCTTTAACCAGTTACGGTGCAGAAATGTCTCAGCCAGTAAAAACTTCAGAGGTATGTTCCATCAGTTGGTAGGAAACGCCTGTAGCACTACCCACTGTCAACAGGAAGTCACTGCAGATTTTAGGTGACCTCCAAAAATGATAAAAAAAAAGATATAATAACTTGAACTGCTTCACTTGGGGCAGTGACTCGCTCCGTCCTGAAGGGAACAGTCCAGTGTTTTCCAGCAGAGTACCATGACCTCGGACTTCGCTGGCTCTCATCCTGCTGATCCACACTCAGCTGTAAACTGTCCCAGTGCTCACTGGAGGTCTGATGAAACCAACAGAACCACATCGTCTGCAAAGAGCAGAGATACGATCACCATACAGACCCTCTCCACACCTCGACTGCACCTTCAGATTCTGGTCATGAAAATCACAAACTGTATCTGTGACTAGAACAAACCTGCTGGACCCACTGAGAACACGTTTGACTTCCTGCTGAGAATACAGACAAAGACTCTTTCTCTAGTTGTATAAGGACTGAATGACTTGTAGTAACAGCCCTGGTACCCCATAGTCCCGCCGTCTGACAGTGTGGGGTCAACTGAAAGTTCTTCTCCATGGCCTCCTCTGATACCTGTGTGCTGCTGCAGGAGTCTCCCGGGCCAACCAATCCTGAAAGGAGTCCTTCTTCAGCTTGAAGGCCTCCTTCCTCACTGGTGTCCACCAGCAGCTTCTCAAGTCACCACCATGTCAGGCACCTGACGATCTTCTGACCACAACTCTGAGCTGCTGCCTCCACCATGGAGACTTTGAACATAGACTCCATGTCTTCAGCCTCCCCACAGGATGCAGGAAGATGTTATGGACAGGGTCCCCAGACAGACGTTCACTGTTCAGCCTCGCTACATGTTTGGGTTTACACGGTCTGTCCAGCAGCCACCTTCACCATCTGACCCAACACACCAGCTGGTGATCAGCTGACAGAACTCGTCTCAAAACTCCCCCTGAGGTTATTTGTCACTTTCTGAATGCTTCTTGGTTGCATTTAAACTTTTGTTGTGTTTTGAATTGGACAGCTGGCTCACTGCTAAATGTGGTCAATGACAGCTGACTGTCGATGTGATTGACAGCTGGTTAAACTGTAACAGGTGGTCTTTCTGTGGCGCAGGAGCTGCTTTCTTTGCACAACTGTCAAAGAACACTAATAACATCTGTGGATATTTGAATCCTGTGCATGATGTATTGTCAATGTTTGTGTGCTTCAGGTACTTCATGGCTCTGGTTCAGGAGATGGCAGTGAAGATCGATCAGGATTTCCTAGGAGCCATCTTGGCTGTGTTCACACCTGCTGCTGACCCCCAGGCTAACAGACAGAAGGTAGAGCAAGGCAGCAAGTTGATGGTTCCACTCCCTGACACATAAGCAGCACGCGGAGGGTTAATATCAGACATGTTTGAGCTGGTGTTTGTGTTTCAGTCCCAGCTGATAGAGAGAGATCTGCAGCTGCTGCAGGCCGAGCTGATGGAGGCGTCGCTCACCGACACGTCAGGACTCAGCTTCTTCGAACATTTCCACATCTCACCCATCAAGGTGAAGAGACGTACAGGATGTAAACTTCTTCTTCTGTAAATCTGTTCGCTCTGCATCTAACCTGTCTGAGCCTAATCAGCTTACAGAGTTCAAACCTGAACTGAACGGCGACGACTGCAAAAAGCTTCAGGTTGTGTTAATTAAAGTAACTGCTCCACAAAATTAATTTGAGTCAATTTTATGTATGTAATTAGAGGCCTGAAGAGTTAAATATCTGTAGGAACAAATCTGAACCTGGGCTCTTATCTTGCAGCTCCACCTCAGTCTGTCTCTGGGCTCCAGCGGTGAGGACCCTGCTCAGGAGACAGCAGCCATTCAGTCTCTCAACCTGCTGCTGAAAAGTATCGGAGCCACGCTGACCGACGTTGATGACCTCATCTTCAAGTGAGAAACCTCCTGCTGAGACGCCGTTGTTGTCGTCGTCGTCGTAGAGAAATGCATTCTGGGCCGTAAAAGTGCTGCTCTGAGTTGAATCTCTGTGTTTTGTCTCCTGTGTGTTTCCTGTCCTCTCTGTCTCCGTCAGACTGGCCTTCTTCGAGGTGAAGTACCAGTTTTACCGCAGAGAGAAGCTGATGTGGGCGGTGGTCCAACACTACACTGAACAGGTGAGGCTCCAGTCTCAGTTTGTGAAGGTTCTCAGTCATCACAGCACTGAGTCCATTCATCCTAAAGTCATCCTGAAGGCTTCTTCTTCCCGCCTGCATTGGATCATGTTGAATGGTTTAGTGGTGGACTGTTTATTACTCTGCTGATGTTTGGGTGTGTGGGCTTGAAGGTGGACCAGCTTCTGTCTCAGCTTGTTTCTGTGTTCGGACAAAACACAAGGATTTGATATTCAGGGCGCCGTAGGATGCTGATCGAACGCCGATGTTGCCATTTTGAGTCTTGTATAATGTCCATTGTTCCCATTTTATTCCTAATTGTGCTTCTTACAGTCTCCGACATCTGTCAGTTCTTAGTCATTGGTCCTGTGTTGCAGGTGCTGTCTTCCCCCAGTTCTTAGATATGAGATACTTGTAATATTTAGCTCACATGTAGCTTCAGTTTAAAGGCTCATGAGCCAAAACGTTTGGGAACCTCTGACGTAAGAACATGATGTTGTCTTTGGCTGCAGTTCCTGAAGCAGATGTATGTTCTGGTTCTGGGTCTGGACGTCCTAGGAAACCCGTTTGGACTGATCCGAGGTCTGTCTGAGGGAGTGGAGGCCTTCTTCTACGAACCTTTCCAGGTAACACAACGCACACATATACACACACACGCACATTTATAAAATATGCTCGCGTTGTGAATCCGGACCAAGAGGACCATATATGACGTCACCTTCAGATACAACAAGTCCTTTTTTTAGAGTTATGATGAAAACTGTAGGTTATTGAGAAATCAAATGAAACGTTTTAGACCAATGGAATATATATATATACACAACTACATGTGTCATGGACTCATGACTCGAGTCCTGGGTCAACTCAAGGTTTCAATGAATGGAGTGGACTTGTGAAGACCTGTAGTCTAAAATCATGTTAGTTTGACTGACTGCTGTGTGTGTTCATCAGGGGGCTGTTCAGGGTCCGGAGGAGTTTGCTGAAGGTTTTGTGATCGGGGTCCGCAGCCTGCTGGGTCACACTGTCGGTAAGAAACTCTGAGATGAAACACCAAACTCAAAGTAAATACAGAAGAGTCTACTTGTTGTGGGAACTTTAAAGTTGAACTCCAGTGATTTTCCACATCAGCACGTGTTTCCAGATGTTTTAAAGGTGCTTCCAGGAAGGTTATTATATTTGGGTCCTCCACACACACCCATCCCTGTCACTGACACCCCCCCTACAGCATGAAGCCTTCAGAGGGCGCTGTGTGATAAATGTCCTCGAGTGATGTCACTTGAGTCAGCCTGGGTTGTTGCTGAAGCTGAAACAGTCTGTTGTTGTGGAGGTAGAAAGCCGTGAGCTGACAGACCTCTGCAGCCCGCTGCACATCTCTGCTGCGAGGCTACGTTAGCCGCTACTAGCATAACACACACCAATCTACCACCCAGCTGTGAGATGGAGAGGTGCACTGTGGGTAATATAGCGCCTGGTTTTGAATAACAGAGGATATCTCTTGTTTCTCTTGGTCCTTGTTGATGAGTGTGATTACTGAAGCGCTGGTCAATCTGTGGAGGACTCCTTTAAATGTCTGGTCACATGACCGATTCCCTCCTCCTGCCGTCCTGCAGGTGGTGCTGCAGGTATGGTTTCCAGGATCACGGGGTCAGTGGGGAAAGGTCTGGCAGCCATCACCATGGATAAAGAGTACCAACAGAAACGACGAGAGGAGATGAACCGACCGCCCAAAGACTTTGGAGAGAGTCTGGCTAAAGGAGGAAAAGGACTGCTGAAGGTACAGAGTGACTCCGAAAACAGTTCGTCAGCTGATGTGAGGTCATGAAGGTCAGTAACAGTTTGTGTCCCCGCAGGGAGTCATGGGTGGAGTTACAGGCATCGTCACCAAACCTGTGGAGGGTAAGCGTCCACCGCCTCCTTCTGGTTCATTGTATAACTTTATTTAAACATCTGGATCATTAAGACAAACGCAGGTTCAAATCCAGTACTAAGGATAGTACCTCAGGTTCAGACCTGCAGTAGAACCCCGTCCGGCTCCGAGTCTTCTGCACCTGATGTTGATGTGTGTCTACAGGGGCGAAGAAGGAAGGAGCAGCAGGTTTCTTTAAGGGCATCGGGAAGGGCCTGGTGGGCGTGGTCGCTCGGCCGACAGGCGGCATCGTGGACATGGCCAGCAGCACTTTCCAGGGCATCCAGAGGTACACCACCGCACTCCATCCGACATTTGCATTTAAACCGTCACAACACGCGTTTTCATTTCCTGTGTGACTTTCTTTACTCGTAGTTTGTTTCCAGTGTTTTGCTCAGTGAAAAACTTCCTGTGTTGTCTGTGTGCTTCGTGTTTTGCTGTGTTCTTCTTCTTGTCTGCTCACTAATTTTCACATTTTCTGCTTTTGTTTTCTGTCTCGTGTTCTCTCCTCTGAGTTTTGGTCTTTCTGTTTCTTGTCGTTTTGTGTGTGAGTATTTCAGCTCCTTCATCACTGCTCGTGTCACGCCTGTCAGATCTGTTAGTGTATCACAGAGGTCCAGGAACATGTCTGTCTGTATCTATATCATATCTGTCTGAATATAGTCAACACGTTTGACAAGTGCACATGAAGGAGATGAGCTTGGTCGTGCAGCAGTTGTGTGTATTTGCATGTTGTGGTCGTCCTGCAGCAGACGGACGGTAAGTTGCTGCATCGTGTCACAAATAGAAAACATCCATTGTGTTCTGACCTGGCCCACGCTCACATCGTCCATCACTGTGACACTGCTCGTAGCCCCGCCCCCTCAGCTTGCTGCAGCATTGTGAGTCGAGAAGCCACGCCCCTGAGGAGAGTCACCTGATCAGAACCGGTTTGGAGCCTCGGACGTTTACAGCGTCTCACATCAGTCTGACATCACAGATAAAGCCCAAAAATTCACTTCCTGAATGACATTTTCAGCATCCAACAACCAATCAGCTGCTAGTCCAGGTGTTGACGTTTTTAAACCATAACCATAATCTTTAAATGCGTTCCTTCACTGCTGGGAACCTGGAAAAAGAAAAGGGGTTGGATCTTACCTGCCACAGGTGGCCTCGGCTAACTTTGTGCCATCGCGTCATTCGACCCCCACAGTGTCGTCCACTCGACTGCGTGGTCGGCTCAGCCTGGTCAGGCCCGGTCAGCCTGGTCAGGCCCGGTCCGGTCCGGTCCTCAGCACCGTACACTGAGCTCCAGAGAGTTCACTTCATTTTCACCACAACAGAAGCTGAAGCAGAACCCTCAGAGATCAGGCCATCAGCAGCACGCTTTCTCCTTCTGCTCTCTCTCTTCTCCGGCGTCAGACCGGCTCATATTAGGTAAGACCCGCCCTCTGAGACTGGCAGCCAATCAAAAGACGATCGAAACCGTAACACATCCGACAGTCACCAGTCCGAGCATATTTAACATCATTTAAATTTATCAATTTCTATGTTTCTTGTTTTATTGTTCACTTTTGAAACATTAAAAATGTAGTTAATCCAAATGTAGGAATCATTATCATCATTAAAAGTGTGAAAATAAAACCTCGCTGCACCTTTGAACCACTGAGCTCAATGAACCTCATGCGTTTACTATTAAAGCTCTCACTTTAACTTTACGGACTAAAAACATGGCAGGTTGTTTCCCAGAGCTCCATGTTGGAAACATCACCTGCTCTCTCCTCAGGGATTGGCTGACTGAATGATCACATGGTTCTGCCAGACAATGTGGATTCGGGGAGAAACTAACAGCTGTAGCGTTTGTTGGTGTGCTGCTGCCAGAGGTTTGCTAAAAGCTGCACCACAGAGAAAACGTCACCATTTGAAATGTTGTTAAATTCTACAAAATATGTATTACTACGTATAAATGATGATCAATACATGCAAGTATATTTAACAAATACATCTAGGTACTCAAATACTACATAATAGATGGAAATATCTGATAATATGTGCAATTACCAGTAGATTCTAGTATATACTTTTAGGGATGTGTAAATAGCAGTCAGTAGAACTTAATGTGTAAATACTGTCCATCTTAATAATAGTAAGTGTTTGGAGTTCTTGAAAATGTATGAAGATATTTGTAAAGATGTATAAATACTAGGAAAAACATGCAAATCTAATGGGTAGGTAGGTACCAGTCAGTAGTACTAAATATTTGTAATTACTAGTAAATACTTGTAAGTGCATGTAAATAGTAAATAGTAGTATATATGTGGAAGGTGTGTCAGGAGTATTATAACCTGACATCTATGAAGTCACCATTTAATGAGGGAATTAATCGGAAATCACAGTTAAACATTTATATTTTAGGAAATCTGTCGTTGCCTCGACAACCTGCTTCTGTCCCAAAAACATTTCCCAGCTGCCTCAGTGATCTTCATCCTCCTCCTCCTCCTCCTCCTCTGTGAGGAGGATCCATCTGTCATGTGATGCATCAGCCACTTCCTGTTAACCTGTTGACCGTTACTGTTTCATGCTGCCACTGTAGAGGCCATGAAAGGTGAGATATGACAGAAGCATCCAACAGCATCGTGGTTTGTGTCTTTACGTCAGCTGCTGAACTCTGAGGAGCTGCTTTAAAGCTGAACTTTACTTTGTTTCAGTTCAGCTTTAATCACATCATGTCCAGTTAATGAGCTTCAACAGAGGCAGAATAAGTCTTTCAGCTCAACGACATCGTTCATGTTCTTTCAGTAGATTTGGACGTTGATATGATGGTTGGACACACGCTTTCTGCTGAATCAGTCACCTCCTGTCACTCAGGTGGAGGTGGGCTGTAAACTGTGTGTGTGTGTGTGTGTGTGTGTGTTGTGATGTCAGAGCGGCGGAGTCGACAGAGGAAGTTACCAAACTGCGACCGGTTCGTCTGATCAGGGAGGACGGGATCATCCGCCCGTATGACCTGACGGAGTCGCAGGGTTTCGACCTCTTCCAGGTTTGATCACTTTGACTCTTTGACTGTGTGTCTACAACAATGTGATGTGACTCTCTCAGAGGAAACAGCTGTGACCTCTCACCAAAACACAGCCTTGTCTTCGTTTCCCAAAAACAGAGCCAGCAATAAAGGAGACACTCCAGAGGTCAGAGGCATCAATAGGATCAGCATGTGTGTTCATCTTCTGGGTGAATTTAACTTTAAAGCATTAAAATAAAGTCGGGGGGGGGAGTAGAAGGGAGGGTGGGGGTGCGGTAGGTGGGGTTTAGAAGTCTGCCTGTCGGAGCGCCTTGTTCTTTAAGAACGATGTGTCCTTATGAT
Source organism: Gadopsis marmoratus (assembly GCA_036023855.1). NCBI lineage: Eukaryota > Metazoa > Chordata > Actinopteri > Centrarchiformes > Percichthyidae > Gadopsis > Gadopsis marmoratus. The sequence continues at coordinate 20,384 of JAVQJF010025185.1, read as the reverse complement.
CACTAGAACCTTCTGGTCTCTGCAGTTTCCCTTTAAAACTGAGTGTCTTTATGAATTCTTCATATTTCTGCTTCTAACGACTCCTTGTCTTCTTCCTCTTCTTGTGTTTGTGCCACTTGCAGCCGGAGGAGGAATAAACAAATCATTTTAATGTTGATTCATTTTCTACATTCATCTATAAATAATGTTGATTATACTGAAAGCTATGAATATTGTTATATAGTGTATACATTCATCTATGAATATCGTTCTGAGGTCATTCAGGGTTCTATGCATGCCAAAACTGTCTGTCACCCCTCAGACATTCTTACACTCAGCGTTCAGTTTTACTTTTTTTAGAATAAACATTTCTGCTTTTTATTTCAGTTTATTTCTAATTGAATTCTCCAAAATAAGAATAACAGGCAGTGGGATTTTTTTTCCTATAAAGCTGATAAATGTGTTACCTGCAGTAGATCTTAGCAATATTTTTGTAAAAGATTGTAACATCACCTGTATATGAATCTGTGATACTCAATACTTCTGTCTTTTTGATGTTCTGTGTCCAAACTGATATAATGCATCAGCATGATCTGTCTGTCTGTCTCTGTGTGTCTGTCTGTCTGTGTCTGTGTGTCTGTAACTGTGTTGTGATGTTCAAACAAGTGTAATAAAGCTGCACTCCTAATTCACCCTTTCCCTTCTTTGGTGTGCAAACTGTTTTTATTTTAAAAGCTCTGACACGTACAGATGCTGGTCTACCCCCCCCCCCCCCTTTAAGTCATGTTGAGGTGGACCCTCCACAGACAGACTGACCCGTCCGTCTGTTCCCTAACACCCAGCTGTTAACATGGATATTTGTTAATGACAGACTGTATTAACCACCTGCTCCTACCATATAAAGCGTGGAGCCATCGACTGCTGCAGGTCAACATCCCATAATATCAGCTTCACTAACTAACAACCGCTGTCACGCTAATCAGTCACATGATGCTGGTCAAACCAAATCTAATCTAGCCTCACATGAAAGGGGCGGGGCCTGCAGAATGTGACCAATCACAAACATGAGCGGCAGCAGAGTCACTTTAAACTATAATATCAGAGAAACATCATCCAGCTGAGGGCTGATGATGATGTCACTGCGCCACCATCAGGGCACGAGGAGATCTGACTCCAACCTGCTGACATCTGGATTTCATCACATCAATGTGTTCTGGTGGTGTGAAGAGGCTGAAGAGGCTTCGGTCTCTGCTGGAGGACGATGTCGGGACACAGAAGCTCAGTCACATGACTTTGACTTTGCTGCAAGAAGCCGACTCAGAAGTCACAATCTGGATCTCTCATAGGAGAAGAGTTCCTCTCACAATCCGCAGCTCCACAGCGTCTCCTGCTGGTGACGCCATTTGCCAAGAGTCCTGATTGGTCAGTAGGCGGGACTTTTATATGCACTGATCTGTTATCTCCAACATAACCTGAGATGAGATGAAAGTAAAAGGAAGGATTGAAGTGCAGCTGTTTAGTAAGAACTGCAGCAGACTGAGGAGGTCGAGCAGAGAGACAGGACATGATGGTATGTCTGCTTATATTGATGTTAGTGCAGTCTGTCTCCGCCTCCTGCTGCTCTGCTCAGACCTCCTCTTGTATAATTACCATGTGTTTCAAATGGGGGGGGTGACCCCGACGGCAGCCTGACCGTGTGGAAGCATTCGTTCTGTTTGCAGACCCAGTGTGGCCTTTAACAATCAAAGCCAGATGCAGCGTGTGTTTGTGTTTCCAGCGCTCAGAGATCAAACAGCTGGAAGGCGAAGTATTCAGAGATCACTGTCCGTATCCTGGACACCGGAAGACCAACATCATCATCACCAACAGGTGCAGACCCTCCTCCTCCTCCTCCTCCTCCCGCTCCTCCTCCTGTTTTACAGTGATATTTATAGTTTGCATGTGTTGTTGGTGTGTAGGAGGGTTTTGTGTGTGAAGGAGATGGACTTCGTTGGTCATTTCAACAGAGAGTGGGAGTGTTTGTTCCAGAACTTCTACCGTCCTCCAGCTGTGACAGGAACCGAGCTGAAGCTCTACTGCAAGGTACCAGTGAAACCAGATGTCTGTCTGTCTGCCTGCCTGTCTGTCTGTCTGTCTGCCTGCCTGTCTGCCCGTCTGTCTGCCTGCCTCTCGTGGATGCCCATGTGACTGAGCCACAGAATAGCCTGTTTGACCCCCCCCCCTCCTGTTCTGTCTCTCTCTCCCTCTGTCTCACACACACAATTACACCGGGATGAGCAAGCCAAAGCGTGACAATGCAATCCCGGCAACGCTCCCAGCAAGCTGGAACATCCAGGGAATACAATTTGAGAAACATAAAGGAAGGAACGTTTGAAATAATTAAAGAGGAAGCTCTCCTGCTTTTTACCATGACGTATCATTGATTTGTGTCTGTAGGTCCAAGCATGTTAACGCTTATGATTGGTCATTTCCACATGCCTGTTCCCTATATGTGCATGCATTTGTGTGTGTGAGAGAGTGTATGTCATGTATCTTACTGCAGCCCCACCTCTTCCTTTCCACATGCCTTCACCTGTCAGGGCTGCCCTCAGAGTGTGTATAGATGCATAGGTGTGAGGGGGTGTGGGTGTGTGGCTGCTAGCTGACACTATAGGTTTTAAGGCACAGTGTGTGTACAGTCAGGCTGTGTGTGGGTGTGTGTCCAAGCATGTGCTCCATCACTCCCTGCTCGACTCTGAGCAAACCATAACCGTGACTGCCTTTCTGTCCAGTTAATCTCACTTGGAACAAAGCAAAACCACCCTGCTCCCGATATATTGCATGAATATTAACTCTACAATTACTAATAGCCTTAAAATTCATGATAATTCTGTTATTATTTCTCAGAATATTTCCAATTTATTTTGTTGCCTTTGAAATTAAGAGCAGTGAGTAATTCCTATTTGACCTTTATATGAAGAAAGCTGTAGTAGACTGAGGCCTTAGGCATCTGTGCAATATATGTACCAGCTGTGGACAAATCTACTGTATCAGAAGCTGCTATAACCAAAAATATTTGTCAGTTTTAATATGTACATGAAATCACCTGCCATTTTTAATCTTAAGTGTGCAAGATGACAATTTTAATGAACTGATGAAGCTCTGCTGGGTCTGATATATTTCTGTGGTTTAGCTGTGATGTGTAGAAATGGTCAAATGTGGATTGGCAACAACCTTGTATTAAGCCGTGCCAGTGTCCTCACATGAGCGAGTCAAATGTGAGTTGAATATGTGATCTTATGTTCTGTGACAAACAGTGTTTGTGCTGAAGCCTGTGTCCCGCTTCACCTGCCATGGCTATCAGCAGCTGGTCATGGACCAGTCTCTTAAGGGTTCTAAGAGTGAGCCATTAAACCAACACATAGCAGTCCGGCTAGGCAACAGTTTCATCTAGCAGCTATATATTTGGATGTGTCTATTTGTTGTTCCATCCCTTGAAGAACTCTACACACTGCTGCTCCAGCATGACGGTGGAGTAGGAGCTATTTTACCTCATGTCCTCATTCTGACGCCTCTCTAAATGGTCAGGGATGGAATCACTTGGGTAAATGGACGGATGTTAACACTGACAACATGTTATCACGTCAGACTCCTGTGCTCCTGGGTAGAGACATGCTTCTGAAGGTGGTTGTCACACAGCTTTTACAGGAGAGTCGTCATGAAATATAGTAACAAAATAAGAGCCTCTTATAAAATGTTAGCAGCCTAAAATTAAATCAAATGGATTTGGATTTCTATCTAATATACTCTAGATTTTAGAGACTGTAATACACTTTGTTCCCTTATTAGCACAGTATTCAAGTGTTAAACAGATAAGATGACTTGTTTCAGCCCTCCATACCTTTTGAAAGCCCCCTTTTTCTTTCCCATTATAACTCCTTCCTCTGTATTTCCTCTGTTCGCTGTAATATGCTCTCATCATCTTTATGTTCCTCCATTTCTGTTATGTTATCTCTCTAGTGCTATAGAAATACCTGTAGGCCATCATGGTTTTGTCACTTGCACTCACAATTGGTTTTATTGTAATCATAATATAATTACATTTCTGTCAGGCATGAACATAAATTAAATGTGGTTCTGCCTCTTACTCAAGCTTTCACATATCCTCCTTCAAGCACCATCTCTGTCCTCCTATGACGTCATTTGTTTATAGTAACGATGTTCATGTCAGTGTTTTACTTGAGGACAGGGAAGGTCATATATATATGAATATATTACCTACTGGCTATACAACGATGCACAATAGGAACTAGTAAACATTACAAAGTTCCCACGACTCAAAACAATGGATGCAGCAACATACTTTGCAAAAACAATACTTGAAGATATTGCTTGCAATAGGAATATATTCTACTGATTTAACAGAAAAGCAGAGATGTAACACTGCTCACAGAACACAACGTATGTATCTCGCTGAGCTACATCTTGATTATTCTATATGATAAGGCTTTACTGCAGGGACGCTCCTATCCTGCTTTTTCTCTCCCCAAACCAAAACTCAGGGTTATGGCAGAGTACCAATCTAATGCCAGCTGCTCTTTTGTCTTTTCACATTAAAATCTAAATTGTTACTATAAATGTCAGGAGACAGCAAAAAAATATGGCGACGGGATCATTTCATTTCCAATATTAAAAGAGTTTTAGTTTACATGAGTGATTCTGTACACCTGATTATGTAAGGAGTGTATTCGAATTCAAGCATATTCCTAGCCTTGGAAACATAATGGTTAAAATGAAGCATTTTCCAAACTCATTCATGCGCTGAGATTCCTTTTAGTCTTTTGCAAATTCTAATTATATCTTCATATTATCATATATCGTATGTTTGTAACATTACATCTTTATCATTTTATTAACAAGAGTGACAAAGAAACAGTATTTAACCCCTCCAGTTTTCCTCTTTTACTTCCACTTAAGTAGTTTAAGATTGGACTCTGTTTACACTGTGGATTACTAAAGGCTTTTAAAGTCAGTAATATGTAACATTTAAACTCAGCGTTCCCATGAAAACCTAACACAATCCAATCGTTAAAATTGCGGTTAAAAACTCAAATGTGGCCATTGCCCACGTAAAGTACAGTAAACAATTCAGTCTCCACAACACCTTTATTAACACCTACGGTCCTGTTTCTTCTCTGGTGTACAGGCTCTTAATCACACAAAATTAGATGAAATAAGAGCTGTGCAACACTAACACAGTCATTAAAAAACACAGTTAAAACCACCTCTTGCCCAAACTAGTTTTACGATGTGCAGGATCCCAAGAAACCTACTCATAAAAAAAACATGCATCATACGTCAGCTCAGGGTTCTGCTTTTCTTGATTTTGTCCCACTTTTAAATGATTTACAGGGGACTTTTCAGTCTTCATGGCACACTTTCATTAAAAGCCTTCAAGTTAACTTAACTGTGACACTGACCTATGTCCTGGACTTGGGCAGTACACAGTAAATATATCAAAAATATCTGCTCTGGCCTCATGTTTATATTCTCTCACACACATGCGCACACACACACACACACACACACGAGCACAGTTTTTTCCCCTCTTGTTTCCATGGTGCCCCAATTGAGGTCAACCAGCCTTTTTATGACTAAAGCACGTGTGCCTGGAATCAAGAGACAGATGCTTCCTTCCACATGTTCTTTCACGCTGCTGTTAAATAGGGCATTAGTACAGCCACAGAGCAATACAGTGTATGGCACAACCCACAGATACACTACATGCACAGACTACAACTATTAACCCACTCATTCATGTACGCGTTCAAGATAGAAAAAAAAAGATCACATAAAACTAGCATATGACGTACCAAGTGGAATTGACAACAACAACAAAATGAATCTAAAACAAATAATGACTTGGATGTGTCACCTAATTGTTATTCTGTAGGCAGCATGTGTCCAACCCAGATGGACTCAATAGTGGGACTCCCCGAGGATGAGCTAAGTAAGAGGCAGTCTTTGAGATGAGTGTTTGTTATCTTGGCAGAGGTTAAGAGATGGTGCTCCAGCTATCGATTGGGTGTTAATTTTTCATGCAACAACAACAAAGCGGCGCTTGCTTATCGTGTCCAAGTGCACTGGACCTGACCTGTAGACAGCAGTCATCCATAAACCCGTCAACATTTCGAAGAGCAGTAACACCAACACGGCAGCCTGCTCAATACAAAGTGGGGTAGAATACAGTCAGCCCTTTCAGTATTTTGCCTGGTGAACAACACTGTGGGATTGTAATATTATCTCTGACAACAATGTGAGGATGAGACGAGTGTTAGAGGAGAGAGTCTCTTTCGTCCAGGATGTTTTTCTGAAATTCAGAAAAACAGAGTCACCTCAAGGACCTCAGTTTGTTTAGAATATGTTAATTTATGGTTAACCTCAGTCTAGTTCACTTTCCACAGGAGAGTTATGTAACAGTGATGGCTGCTGTTAAAACTGAGGGAAGGCAAACTGATCATAAATCAGTGTCATCAGGCCATTCCACCCCCGAGCCCCTGAACCCTCAGTGTATTTTTCCATGAGTGCACCAGTCCGCCAGTGTGAACAAGAACCACCAAGGTCCCTCTGTTTCTGCCCACGGCCCAGAATGGAGAAGGGGAGACAGTAAAGAGGCCTAATTGAGTACATTTGGACGCACACTAAAGTTATGAGTCAATCTTCAGGATATGATGTTTACTTGGTACACACACATAATGATCTCCAGGCTTCTGTGTTGTCTGTGCAGGCATTATTATTTATTATTATTTATCTAATTTCTGTGCTACCTAACAGTTGAGAGTGAACCCTCTTTCTCTTGTTGTTGCCATAACACATTTTCACACTGTCTGCTGGACAAAGAATGGTCTCTTCTTATCATGAGTAATGGGAAAGCAACACGTGATACATTCAGGGCAACATTTAACCTTTGTATTGTTTAAAGCAATAGGTCAGCAATTTGGGATATATGCTTATTTGCTTTCTTGGCAAGAGATAGATAAGAAGATCAATTACACCTTCATATCTGTAAAGCGTATATGAAGCTAGAGCCATGAGATGATTAGCTTAGCATAGCATAAAGTCCAGCAGCAGGGGAGAAACAACTAGCCTGGCTCTGTCTGAAGTAACACAATCCAACTATGTGCTCAAACTATTTTGCAGAGAAAAATTGTTCCAGGACATAACTCCCTCCAACCGCACCCAATATCACAACTTGCTGTTTTGACATTTCTGTTTGTGTACATATTAAACAAATGAAATGCAACGTGATGTCGAGCTTTATGTCTAACTCCCTGCAAGAAAACCAACAAGCCTATTGTGAAGCTATTCTTTTCAAATCACATTTTGTTTTTCTGACCGCCTCTAATGTGATTCAAGTCAATGGCACACCTGTGCAGATGGCAGACAGTGATCATAAACATGGATATTGTGTTTACATGTCACAGTATCCTGGGTTTTTTCAGAGTAATCCACCCCAACCCAACCAAACAGCTCCTCTGCGTTCCTGTATCTAGGATATGATGTTAGGATTGACAAACACATTAACAGGATACTCTAAAAGCCTGCCACTAATGCACATGTAAGCATACTCAGTGACTCTTTCTTCTCATGTGTACATGTAGATATTAGTGATAGGAATTGCGGTTATTTGAAGGGAACCGGCTCTTATGGCTCTGTTCCTTTCTGAGAGCTGTTGAATGAAATTCATGCAACGCTGTGATTGGCTGGTTCTCACTGTTCACATTAAGGTAATTGGATGTAGGGCAGGCAGTGAAATTTGGCCACAACTATAAAAATAACGCCTTTTACCAAGTTCGAGTTGGTTCCCTTCGTTAATAGCAAAGAAAAGAATCTGATCGAAACATCACTAGTAGATATCTGTGTGTATATCCATTGTTCCTCTCAACTGACCATTCCTCCTGGACCAGTACAGAGCTTCTTGGATCGCGACACTAATAATTAAGGAGTCATCAACTTCCTAATGCTAAGCTTCTCAAAGGGAGCTTTAAATATTCCTCGCAATTATGGCACTCTGGCAGAATAATATTCCTACGGCTTATCCTTCCTGCTTCTGCATGTAAACACACACAGATGCAGCCAGGCAGACAATCACACACACACACACACACACACACACACACACACACACACGGTAATGACAGCTACTTACAGGCTACAGTAAGAAGTACAGCTGAACTCAGCTCTAAATACGTTATCGCGTCTTAAACTGGCACGGTGGGTCGGCACACATCCAAAACCTTCTCCCTAAAATGCATTTCCTCTCAGCCTCTGATTTACTGAACAAAGTGGTGTGCACGGAGGGGGAAAGCTGCTCCGTCCTCTGCTGTCAGTGCATATCACACACTTTGTAGCACATCTTCACACCTCAAAAGCTGGATCCAGAGAATGTTGGTCATTTGCTTAAAAAATGTACTAAACAAACCAAAACTCAATTATCCAAACAGTTGCCAATTAATGTCCAGTTGATCAACAAGTTGATTAATCGACTAATCGTTTGAGCTGTCAAAATAGTGTATATCTTCTTTATACAAGTTAAAAGAATGGTCAATGAATTCATTAGTCAACTGACAGGAAAGTAACAAATGCTGATCATTTATTATAGTTACAGACAACAAACTATTTCAGAGCTGTAAAACAACACACTACATTCCAAAACCGACTCCGATCATTTTCAGCTCAGGGCTTTTCCACCGCTTCAGAGCTGGAAACACAATACACAGACACGCTCACTCCAGCCCAATCTTTGCTAACAAAATCACGGTCACTATTACTTTACTATCCCATTCTCTCCAGGCTACTAGTCTAACTGTCTGGATTATCATGACAAGATGGCACCAATGCAAGAACAGGTGGAAGTCAGGAGACTGCCTGTCTGTTTTTATGGGTTGCTGGCTGTCTCTGCTCTGCTCCAGCATTAGGGAAAATGCAACTGTTAATCAACACTCATGCTGATTGCAGGAGTGGCTGTATTTCTGCTATATAAACAGTCCCATTCTCCACATTTCTCTGCCGGTGAAAGGTTGATGAAAATATTCATCATTAAAATGCCACACCTGGCAGTACTCTGCATCTACGGTCTGCCGCCACCATCCAAATCCATCTATTTAACATTAAAACTGACAATGAGAAGTGGCGGAACTAACTGGCTCGTCAGTAACATTTTCATTTCACACTGTCAAATGACGGCACTGACAAATGGAGCAGGTCTGTATGAAAGTGTAATTCTTCCTTGGAGAGGCCTGAAAGCTCAGCAGACTTTGAAATGGAAAGCCAAAGAGAGGAGGTGCAGAAAGAGGTGGTTTTATTGAAGAGGGGTCTAACTGCTCGGCCAAATCCTGACAGAATAGTATAACGCTGTAGTCATAGTAGCTGGTTTTTACACACAGCACATGGACACACACACACACACACGGATACACCTCCATAAATCAATAAAACAACAACTCCTGACTGTCAGCTATGATGCCTGCCCCCAGTGTGAGTCAACATGTAGACTGAGTCAGTACAAATGCACATCAGGAGAAGACTTGTAGTAATTGATATATCTATATTCACAATGTCAGTTAGCATTCTCTCCGTGATGCCGGCTGGTGGGAATGTTGTATTAATACCATTGGTATTGGCTGCTCCTGAAGAGACTGGCAGGGTTGGGTAGCAGCACCCTGTTCTCTGGGCAAAGCTAAAAACAGCTCAGTCCTCCCAATAAAATGACACACACACACAGACTCATACAAAAGTGCTCAAACTCTTATGCAATTTCAGTATGTTTTTCATTACTGAGCTCCCAGGTCAGAACCGAGCTTAGTGATCCTTGCTGATCCTCAAAATGCAGGCAAAGCTATCAGCCGAGAGAGAAAAGGTCGTTTTCCGGACTGGAGAGGAGAGGAGAGGAAAGATCTGCTTTAACCACAGAAGCTACACAGTTGCACAGAGTAGGCAACTGCTGCCCCAGAATCAGTCCAGAATCTATCGCCACGTTAATTCACAAACAGCAGCAATGTTGACTTAAACAGCTTCAAGTTAACCATGTACGTTAAGTCTTAACGGGGATAATGGTTGTCTAATGCCATCATCCAAATGCTCTGTGGCATTGCATTTATCGCAGCATGCCCCTTCCAAGTGCTAAACTTAGACATGCTACGCCACACAGACTACCTCTGCAGGCTGCCACCTCAATGAATAGGTGGAGTGCAGATGATCTGGCACCACTGTTGTGCAGCAGCCTCGGTTGGTTACTCAGCAAGATGTACTAAACTGCCGCTATCTCTTACTCACAGTGTGAGGCTGCACTGCCTGTGGTTTCCAAGATAAATCCTTCCCATAGTCACTGTAGGCCCAGATGAATTACCCACAGAAAAATTCACAGCAGCCTTGGCCTTTTGTAATATACAATGCAGCAAATAACACAGCCGGCAGCTGCTGATCAAGGCCAAAACTGTATAGAGAATGAAGCCTCTTCTGCAGGCTGCCCACAGGATGTCCAAACATGGAGGAAACACAAGGCTGTCCGTGGTGAGAGCCAGGACAGGGGCGAGGAAAGTATTTTTCCCTGCAGTGCAAGGAAAGCAATAATCACACACTGATGGGATTTTGGAGCAAAACATGTTACAATTTTGGAACAACACAACCGTATAACCGTGACTTCCCTCACTGAGAGACATCAGGGGCCAGAATTAGACACATAAAAGCTGAGGAAATTATACTTTCAGTTTGTGTATACAATATGCTTGTAATTAGCATAAAAAGGAAGCAGTAATTACGTAGTAATGATTGTACATGTGCCAAGTGGAGAAGAGCTTAAAAAACACAATTCAAGGGTAAAACTGCACCCAGCATCCTCAGAATATACACTGTACTGAAATAAATTATTTCAGTCATTAAGTATCAATAGCAATGATTATTACAAACCATTTACAAAGGCTACAAAGAAATTCTGATCAAGAAAATGATCAAATAATCTATCATCAAGACAGATGATCAAATAAACATTATAACATTATAATAATAATTCTGTTTTTGGGAAGGTCTGTAACAGGAAACAGAGTGAACACGTCAGACTTTACTGTGAGCCACAACCTTCCCTTAATATGCCTGTGCAAATGTGTGCCTGCTTTTCTGAGGCAGACTATTTCTTAGAAAGTCCAACAACCACACACACCTCCTCCCATTATTTGCACAATTCTTCCTTATATGCATAAAAGAGAGAGGTTTACTCTATGTAAGCTGTGCCTCCGCTGACAGGCGAGCCATGCGTCCTCGTCAGTATGCCTGCGTAATAAATAAAACGCACGTCACTACGGTGCGTCAGAAACAAGGTGTAAAAGGCTTTAGTAAATCTTGCCCAGAGAGACAGATCTGACCAACCAGAGTAGTAAATCTAACACAGAAACATTTTGCCGGCCACACAGTGAAAATGCAGCCATGATTATTTAAGTCTGCTCTACTCTCTGGTTCATTGCTAATTCACCATCAGATATGACGCGAGTAGAGTATTGCTTAGAACAGGGTCAGGGAAACTGAATTTTCTAACACACTGTTTAATGAATGAATACATTTTCTCCCCTCTCAGATCCTATTAAACTTACATAAACCCTCCAGCATCTCGCGCTTCCACTTTGCAAGGCTTCGCTTGCCGTTCACTTCAAGCAGATTGACACTGTATATAACCGACTGATTTACCACTTTATTAAGAGAATATAAAGATTAGGTTTATGCAGCTGAATTACGAATTACTGATGAAAGTACAAGGAACAATCAATTTGGATATCAAGACTTCTAATAAACAAGCAGCCTGAAATCAAAGCAAAAATATATTTAGTCTATCTTGTAGAGCTGCAACTAACTATATATTTTCTGGATCTGCATTAAGAATGCAAGGGGGCGTCTTCAAATGTCTTGCTTTGTCATATCAACAGTTCAAACCCCAAAAACTCAATTTATCAGAGTAGAAAACTAAGAAAATCTGCACATTTGAGAAGCTGGATCCATTACATTACAGTCCAATACCCAAAGACTCTTCACTTAGTGTCATAAAAGACGAACACAAGCAGCACATTTTTACTTGAAAAATGCACATAACAATCAATTATCAAAATAGTTGGCAATAAATTTTCTTTCAATCAACTAATCGATTCATTCCACTAATCGAGAGGTTAATCATTTCAATCAATTTTCTGAAAAGCTTATCTGGGGCTTATCTCAGCATCCACTAGGGGAAAGGCAGGGTACACACTGTACAGGTCACCAGTGTATCACAGGGCTGACACACACACACACACACACATTCAGATCGACGGGCAATTTAGAGTTTCCACTCCACCCAACATACATGTTTTGGTCTGTGCAGGGAAGCGCGGAGGAAACTAACACCAGAATAGGTAGGATTAATGAAGAGCCCAAGCAGGCACCACTCGAATGATTTCTTAGTTGAAAATAACCACCACTAATTCCATGTGGGTGGTTCAGACTTTGACAGCTTCATGCTCTTGTCTGCGCTCGTGCTCCCTCCAGGTGCTGGTTATGAAATAATAATAATCTGCACAGCAGCCCTCTTAATTGAAAACAGCAGGCCTTTGCCTTATTTCCCCTCTGAGGGAAGCAAGGGCAGCGTGACACTGCAGTCATGTCAGTGTAAAACCGAGCCTCATCCAGTGTCACATACAGTCTTGTCTGTTTAAAATAGCTGCTGTGGCACACATCCCCCACTTGCAGAGAAAATCAGCAGCACGTAAGACGTAACTGACGTAACAAAGTGCGTCATCACCTACGTTAAATAATACGACATTAAATAACCTAGCAGAGGGTTCTATACAAGCCCTGTGAATTGGCCACTGGGACTCAAGCTGATACTGGCACGCAGAGGGAGAGAGAGAGACCTTGCAGAGTGAATGAGGAGGAGGCATATACTGTAGATGACAGATTCAACAGAAGGCAACCACCCTTTGTGCTTCCGTCAGCAATTCCAACAGGCCTGGCCTGAAGCGGAGAACAGAGAAAAACACAGAGAGGGAGGACGACGGATGGATAGTGACACAGTTGTAGCTCACTCACTTGACGAAGGGAGAGGAGAGAGGACAGAGGAGCGGAGGACAGAGGAGACTATAGCCAAGGTTGAAGTTGAGAAGAGTTGAGTACGAGTGTGGGGAGATTAATGCTGTCTGCCTGTGGTTGAGGAGCTTGAAAGGGACTAAATGCTCAGACAGCTGTGACACCCATAAAATGTTGTATTCACACGTTCACAGCAGCTGAGCTGAGCACAGCAAACACATACGCAAGATCTGATGTTATCCAAGTTCTCACTTTGACGTGACACACGAATCTATCTACCATCTCCATGAGCCAATGAGAATCAATTCTATTGAGCGCCAATGCCACATTGTTATTACACTGCCACAGAAATGAACACAATCGCTCACACACTGTTCATCCGAATAGCCTTTAATGGACTATCTCTTTAAGACCCTTCACTGACAGATGTTGCTGAAAGATGTTGTTGGGAGTCACAGTGTGATCCCCACCTACCCCTCCCTGCTGCAGGGCTTTTCAGACAAACTAGCTTAACCTACAAAAGCTTTGCATTAGAGGAGGACACACAACCATGGTGTCACTACAAAGAGAAAGATCGATGTAGGCTCAACTTTAGGTTGGAGGTCTGCCTTAAGAATTTGATAACCTCTATTCCGCGATTAAAACTGTGGTAAAAAGAACAGAGTTTGGGTGAGTCTTGTGACAATTCACGTATTTTGACTCTACCGTAGCTGCTTTACTCAAGGAAACATGCAGATTTTGAGTGAAACCACGCAGTTGTAGACTGTTTATTTACTCTGCTACAGCACCAGAACACTGTTAGCCTTTTGCAGATATGGGTAATGGATTAAAGTGTGTGTATCAAATGGCTGTATAGAATTAGTTACAATGATTATAAAATGTGTGATTTCCTGTATATTTTAGTTAGTGTAATGGTGATGAGCTTTGGAAGCAGAATAACTTTCACTGGAAGACTTGTTGCAAGGTATCGACCAGGCTTCTTCTTTAATTGGACTTTGTTAGCACTCACAAAATGCTGACCTAATGCCATATCAGGGCACCGCATCATGGATGATGGGCATAATTGAGATACGGTCTTGCCTCAGTAATATTTAAAACCAACTCAACCTAAAGCATTAGCCGGTTCAGAGATGAATAAAGCAGCGGTTAAATGGTTACAAATGGTGGCATGTTAGACCAGAAGATGCTTAAACAGTCTGCAGAGTCTTTCAGTCTTCTACCTTATTCAATTATATCACTACAACTCACGTCCTACTATGACTTATCCTCTGTTGCTTTTATAAACACTATATGTTGCTGCTCGCTCAGCAAATGTCAAGTCAGTGAAAATACACATACAGTAGGTTGAATGCCAACTGCATGTAAACCATCAACCTGAATACATTTGGCAGGATGGAGGCATACTCAATAATGCATCTGTTTAACGCTATTCATTCACTCTCTCTCCAGGAAGGTCCGTGTTTTCCATTGCATGTCAAGGTGCACTGACTTAGTAGATGCACGCTCATGAAAGTCGGCGCGGGCCTCACCAGTTACAATGAAAATCCCCAAAACTGCAATGTACAGCGAACATGACCAGTGAATGCAGCATGACTGACTCATGACTGTTAGCTACAGGCACCCATACATGTATTTATAGACATATCCACAGCCATTATAGCTGAAAGTATATATATCAGATGGTGTGATTTATACAGTAGCACCTACGTTGATGATGCTGAAGTCATTTATCATAATGCCCGAGACAATGCTGTAAATTTGAAATGTGTTTTAAATGCATGCAAAGAACCAAATGTATGTTGATTTCCAGACTGAGACTCTACTAAGAGTCCGAAACAGCAAAGGTCTCAGTGACTAGATGTGAGGAACTCAACATCAAAGTACTGACTGACATGTTGGAAGGTGAACCTGATCTTCTCATATAGAAATTGTGCCTGTTTTCAAAAGATTCTGCAGAGATTCTCGTCGTGATGGCAGTCTTTTCTTCAACTCACAGCGTGCCTGGTGGTGTGTCATCTATATGCACGTTTCTGCTTCTCCAAAATCTCCACACACAGTCTACCACTGTACACATGACTGCACTCCACCCAACCTTCTGTAAGCAGAGAGCATCCTCCCTCCTGGATTATTCTACAACTGGTTTTTGAGAACATGATTCACCTTGACCAGGAGGCCGTGTCCTAGCACACCTCTGACCACTGACCCCCACCCAAACAAACGCAGCCTGCAGCCACAGCAGTGACAAGGCAGCTGCGAGGTGGTAAATACCTGGTTTGACTTGCTTTTGATGATCTGAGACATCACTGGGCGTCTCGCAGTCACACGTTTCAACCGTCATTGCTTCAGACATTTAGATTGTGAACCCACGTTGAGACTCCGTGTGTTTCTATCGCTTGAGGTGGCGACAGGTGGCGACAGGTCAAGCTGCAAGGAGCTAAGAGCGGCGACGCTCCTGGGGGCTAAATGGACGTTACAAGCTAAAGTCATCAGAAATACTCACAACTGTTGCCCTTTCGAACATCTACTCATTTCCTGGCCGTGCTTAGTTGTGTTGCTGTCCGTCCGCGACTGTACGTGAACGCGCTGCACGCATTTATACCGTGACACAAACACATCATGGTACCTGCTACAGTACCGAACTTTGCCTGCTGCCCCCATGCAGGCAGCTACTAGCCTCACGTTAGCTTACCAATTCCTCGCTAGCAAAGATGAGTCGGGACTTTCTGGTCAACAGCACAGGACGTTAGCGCCAGAGGCTCGGGGGGAAATGGGTGTAGGCGCAATGAAAGACACATTAAAGACGGGACAGGGTTTATTTGAAAGGCGGCGATGTACCCATGTCTGCGGCGTCCATCCCGTAGCTAACTCCTACGACCGTGTCCCCATCATCGGATGCTGCGGCCGCGGATAGCGGGCTCCCGTCCCTGGCCTCCGACAGCCCGACCGCTCCCTCGGCTGCTGCTTCCATTCAGCCTCCCGGAGGAAGAACAGGCACGACCCACAGCGACGGCGCGACCCTGGTGCCCGGTACGAGGGAGGAGGAATGTGTTGTTAGATATGGGACAATTTTCGAACGGAGGAATATGTGATAGTTATCCGCGACGGTCCCTTCATCTGTGCGGCGTTCCCTCGCGACGGCGGCACACGGTCCGCTCCTGTCGGGTCGACTGCGCCGCACTTGCTGCTGCCGCCTGGTTTTGTGCTGAACACTCTGGCTCCCTCTGCAGGAGGCTGAGGGAGCTGCAGCTCAGCGTGACGCTCTGACGTCAGCTGCGTGAGTTCATGTGGCGTCTGAGTGGTTCTATTACAGTTTATACGGGTCAGGCTTAAACCTTAAACCTCTTTGTTATATCCTTTTCTTCATCTGTGATCCCAAAACGTTAACAGAAACAGAAAAGTAGTAGTCACTAGTGGTAGGAGTCAGTCAGAGAGAAGCGTAACCGATTAAGTCATAATAGAAATCACATTTTTCTCTCATGTTATCATCTTGACTTACACCCTAATCATACAGTGTTGTATATAGGTTTCAAACTTACCATATATTGGATACATAGCCTTAAGTTTTTCCCTTTATTCAAGAGCTAATAACACTATTATTACTGGTTTGTTTGCTGACAATGTAATGCCCATGTAACCCAGAACTAAGAGTATAATTAGAGGTCATTCATACTACCTGATTAATGAGTATTAATATGCATACAGCTTGTTGTAATATCTTCACAATTCCAATTCAAACTACTTAAACTACTGTTTTCTTCCACCATTATTGTACACAGTATGCAGAGCAGAAAACTGCACTCTAACAAGACCTCAAGTATTCAGGGTATTATTTCTCTGCTGGAACTGTTTAATATATAATTGAATGTCTTTATAAAGCGTCTTGAAAGGATGAGTTTAGTCTTGTCACATGTCCATGAGTGGTGGGCCATTCAATCAGAGTGATTTTCCCTTTTCACATTGTTTAATTTGAATTATTATTATTAGTGGCCTGAAGAGGTTTAACTAGATCAATATTCCACAAATGCAATCCATAAAAATCATATTTAACAAAGAACATTATATTATTATAATATGGCGTAACTCCATAGACTCCTTGTAGGGTTCTGAACTACAGAGTTAGGATACTGCCAAAATCAATGTTTTGCAACTGTTTTATTTACTGTATATGTGATTATAGTTTGAATGGTTAATCTGTGTCTCTACAACTATTTATATTGTGTTGGAATTTAGATGACTAGATTAGTCTAATATGTACCTCCCTAGAGGCATACACATATAAATATAATCCCTACAAATCATAACTGTGCCTGTCAACTAAGTTTTGAGTTGCTGTACTATGAATCCAATGTTTACATGATAAGATTGTTACATTATACAGTACATGTCTCTACCCAGAAGAACTGATCCCAGTTTCATTTTAAGCTCTAGCGCTCACTCGTGAACGGTTTTCTGACACAGACAGACACACTTGATTTTTCATTATGATAGAAATGGATTTTCTGTCACTTTTCGCCATTTCCATTATACAGAATGAAAGATTATTGTTATCAATAGCTTAGAACAAAATGTCAACACACATCTATTCTACATGCCACACCAATATAATATAACTTGAGAAAGGTTTTCCTGGCAGACAATAAACATCACAGACAAAAATATCAGAACAAAAACTTAGTGAATTTTATTAGAAGTTAAATGCCACATATTAATGTACTAAAAGAGCTAATGATGCATTGAGGGGTCCTCTCTCCTTCTCTCCAGACAACCAAAGTAATACAAGATTGGAAATCCTCCCAGGAGGGTTGCACGCCATTTTCATCAGGTCTGCTATGTCCGACTGTGCGGGTTTGTAAACAGACCGTCACTGGTCTGGGGTGGACCCAAACTACATATACTGGTGCTTGGAGAGGCAGAGAAAGGAGATAAAAGAGCGATGGAAAGACAAATGAATCAGTATAAGCATCAATCATCCATTAGGTCTTTAAAGGTATCGGGGAAGATCCTTCTCCACCACCTGGGAAGAAAGCAAAAGTAGAAGTCGATGTCAGTTGCATGTCGTAAGTACATAAATACATGACATACTAAAGTTACATACACATATCGCACTGTTTTTGTGACTTATGGGCTGGAGTTCAGTTTAGTTTAAATGAAAGGTCAGTTCCATGTTAAAGCCTCTCTCAAGCTTGTACTTTTGTTCATTTATTTAATTTATTCATCTTATTTTCTTTAACTCATTCACACTCACACCAGCAGAATTCTCATCTGTGCACTATGTTTAATGTGTCCAGTTTCACAAGTGCACGACAGTCAAGCTATATATATATATACATACACTTGGATCATCCATGGGTCCATATCTCTTCACCACCTGGCCCTCTTTGTTGATCAGAAACTAGAGGAAAAGAAAAACATGAACATGAAATGTGTGACCAAAGAATAACTTTCTTTTACATTTAGAATAAAACACTTTTTGAAAAACATTTACATGCTTTTTCCAAACATTATTCATGATGCACAAGAATGCAAGAATAAACCCATGTGATGTCTAAATATATAATAAATGAGTGATGAAAACAATTACCTTAGTGAAATTCCACTTGATGCTACTGCAGGAATGAGAACAAATCAAATGTTAGAAAATAATCACTGAGAAAACACTGACGATCAATGACTCCTTCAGAGGATCTGGCTCTGATTCAATCAAACACGTAGCTATCAGCTTGTGGTATCATGTCATTATACTGTAGTATCAATATGCCGTCTCTCAGTCCCAGTGTTCAGTTATTCATTTGATCACCACTTACTTTCCCAGGAAGCCTTTCCCATTGGGCTGGTTTTTCAGCCACTTCCACAGAGAATGAGCGTTGGCCCCATTCACATCAATCTTACTGAACATGTCAAACTGAGCATCGTAGGACTGGGCAAACTGCTTGATCTGAGCTTCATTGCCAGGCTCCTTTAAAGCAAAACAAGTTGGGAGAAATAATATAACTGGTCAGCACTTTTCAAACCCCGAGCTTATTCTTAAAGTGTGTAATATTATCAAATTATATAACAAGTGCCATTTGAGTTGGCTTAATTTATACACTGTTTGCAAATATCACGGTTTTAAAATGTTTCCATTAAACTCTTCCATATTTAGCAGTAAAGAATACACTGTAAGGTCTCATTCCTGACCGTTTTGAAACTTGAGCTTGTTGTTTCACATTTTCAGATCCCAATATCAGGCATGTTCTAGCATCGTGCTTTAATAAAACACTCGTGTGTTACGTACCTGGTTCCCAAACTGGTTAGAAGGGAAGGCAAGGATACGTAAACCTCTCTCAGCGTACTTGACGTGCAAAGCCGCAAACTGAGAGTAGTTTACTGGGGTTTTACCTCATTTGGAGGCAACATTGGTGATGATGACAACATTCCCCCTGAAAATACAAAGAGACACATCCATAAAGTTGTAGTGATGGTAGGCTTTTAATGAGATGCTGCAGCAATTTATAACAGAGTGTATGTAAGAGAAACACTTGCCTGTATTTTTCTAGGGAAACCACATTGCCATCAATATCTGTCACTGAGAAGTCATAAATAGACGTGGCCGTCTGCCAGTCTTCTGTCGGAGCAGACTGTTGGGAAGAAAGAGGGGTAAATAAAAGACTTGAGTGATGAGAGTTTACTTTCAAAGTGCACTTTTATCCTACTTAATGAATGTTAGGTAAAAAGAAATATGTTCCAGCACATATAACACTGATAAAAATGATCTTTAAAGGCTGTAAAAAGTGTTAAAATCTCCCTGTGCAAATCATTTAAAACATAAAACTCTGTTACATAATAAATACATACATCAAACATAACATAAAATAAAGGAAAACAAAGAACACACATACACTTTCCTATTACCAATGATCATTTCAGTTAGTCAAACTCTGACATTGTCCAAAAGTAAGGTCCAGTACTGCAACATAAACCAGTGTTTCAGGCATAATCTCATTTTCGTCTTACCATAGCCTGCAGCAGGACAGAGAGAAGGACAGTCGACCCTATCAGGCGCATGACTGCCCTTCAGTAAGGCCCTCTGAAGGCAGAAAGCGATCAAATCTGTAAACCCTCCGAGTAGCTTCAGCCACACCCTCACTGTCAGACCACAGTCCGCAACTGAGAAATCACACGTTCCAGTGTCCTCAAGTAAAGTGAGCGGAAGATCATTAACAGAATTGATAGGCTGCGATTCCCCAGTTGGTCCCTCTCTGCTGCTGACTAATAAATCCACATCAGAATTGCACGTGTACTGCGGTCCACAGGCTACAAACTCACGAGGAACGTTGACT
>JAVQJF010025181.1:0-71618 GCA_036023855.1 Gadopsis marmoratus | reverse complement strand
AACCAGTGTAGAGATGCTAATACTGGAGTCATATGATCTCTTTTCCTGGTTCTTGTCAATAAACGTGCCGCAGCATTTTGAATCAGCTGGAGAGTCTTAAGGGACTTATTGGTGCTGCCATGAAGTTGTTAATGCTTCAATGCTGTTAATGCTTCAAAATGGATTAGTGCACATACATGAACAGCACGTCAGATGAATCATAGACACCTTCATTGTAACTTGCATTCCCCGCGAAAAATTATTTAGTGGTTCATGCATGCTGGTGTTAAATGGTTTACACCAATACAAATTTGTCACAAGGAGACAACGGGGATTCCCAAGGTTCAATGCTGTATCAGTTCTACTTTTATACACTTTGTTTGCAGCGTGTCCATATACGGTATGCTCATCCTAGTTCATAGACTGATGTGTTTGATGCTGTTAATATACTGCACGTTTGATCTAAAGATTATGACAAAATTCCAGTAAAATCTTCCCATTCAATGGGACAAACATTTATTGATTTTTCATTTTGTCTTTCTCAGTGGGGGAGACACACACACACACACTATATGATTTGCCAGTCTGATGACTTGATTCAAAAAGAGCATCTCTCCTTTTGTTCATGAGCATTCACTTCCGAAATCCTACGAAGTTACTTGTCCAACTCTGTTTTAACAGAGAACATTCACAGACAGACTCTAATGGGGCTTATAAACAAGAAGGATCTTCACTTTAACAGTGTGTTTAATGGGCCTTGCTCCACAGTCATACTTCAAACCTCAAAGAGGCTTCTCAAAGCACTGGTAAATGGCCATTTATATCACTTGCGCTGTGCCTTCGACGTCATGAATAAGCTGTTAATGCAAATGTGATGCTTGCTGATGTGAAACCACAGAGGCCTCGCAGCTAATCATTCATGCACTTGGCATAACACGGAGGAAGGTAAGAGACTGATGCTGATTGCTAGGTTTGATTGTTTTTGAATGAATGTCCTCACTTGTGGTCAGAGTGGTCAAGGTTTTCTACTCTGTGCGACGACGCGTAACCCTGCTGTTTGTGGACATGCACACGACTCGTGTAGCATAAAATGTGTACAGACAGATATGACAGGAGATTCCCTCTTTGTTGGAGCGAGTAAATATGTTTTCAGTTTAAACTTTAGACCAGAAGGCAGAGAGGTCCTTTCATTGGGATGTGGCATCTTGGAGAGTTACATTTTTTTTTTCATTCAATGCCAGTTTAGAGGCATTTCTACTCTGTGACAAATTTAATTCATGTGGAAAACACCACAACAGGTTCCTGGCATTTGGAGGGATTATTTTAGATACACAAACAAACAAACAAACAAACAAACACACATCAGTCAAATGATTCCAGTGTGTAAGAGATGTGTGACAAAACAATTACAATGGAGCCCTGCAAATACATGGAGAGGGAAACTAAGTGCGATGACACCCAGCGATATTTCATATGGTACAATGCATCTAACAAATACGCAGTAAGTGCATCGTCTTTACTGACTGCAAAGGAGAAAAACTGCTGGAGAAGGATTCAGACGTTTGAAGACGCCCGAGATGTAGATTGGAACAGCGGTCACAGTCGCTCAGTCCCTAAGGCCACAGAAAAAGACAGATTTCAGCTCAAGCACCACCAGTAGTTGTGTTAGAAAGTAAACTCTTTAGAAAGGCAATGTGTTGTAGCACAACAATCACACACACACACACACACACACTTTTGTCTATTTATGGTATTTATTAGCAAATAGAGAGACAGTCAGAATGGGAGATATGGAACTCCTCTTAAAGGTAGACGTCCCCTTTCTTATCCAGTAGGTGTCACAATAGTGACAACGTTCAGCAGGAGTAGCCTCAGTGTGCATCAATGAAACTAACCAAGTCACTGGAGACAATCCAAAAAACAGGCTGCTGTAATTTGGCTGTTCTTAAAATAGAGCAAAGGGAGACTGAATGAAATGTTTCTCATCTGCTCATATATGTTAAGGGTTGAAGAGTTATTTGGGTGAACAGTGAGTTTAAGTGTGTCTTTAAAAATGCAAATGATGCTGCATAGGGAGCGGAAAACACACTGGCATATTTATACACTCCCATATTGTTCCAACACCTGTTTATACAGCAGAATGCCTCTCTACGTGTTTGAGGGAGCATGTGTGTGCACATATGTGGTTGAGGGAATACGTTTTGCATCTTTAAGTATGTGTAAGGTTGTGTGTGTGTGTGAGAGAGAGAAAGAGGGAGAGAGAGAATGTGTTTGAGCGCCTCTACCTTTGTGACTGACATCCTCCAACCTTTTAACCTTCACTATTTATAGGACAAGACAAAAGGAGTTGAGTCGTCACAGATTGAGTTTGCCATACGTGTTACCTCAATTACAGAGGAAACACACATGGACTCTCCGCACCACCGTAGCACCTTTTCTACATCACATATTAATGTCAAAAAGATAGAGACTGACATTACAGTGCAAAGAAAAGTGCTAGCCACACATGCCACTGCAGTGCCCGCTCTCTCACTTTTTCCCCCTTGCACACACAGACACACACACACAGACACACACACCTTCTCCCCCTGTCATGGTCTTACACACACTCACACACGCTTACTTGTGTTGTCACTGTGCTGCCACCTCATCTTCTCTTCCCTTGCTTCGTCCCCAGTCACAGGCCCGGCACTAACACAAGCTGATTCACTTTTGGCTGACACCTTTCAAGGGGCACAATAAAATAAAATAAAAATTGCAATTCAACAAGTCAGGTAAAGCTGCTATTCAAATAATGACGCCTTAAGCCTTTTATGCACATCGCAGCCTCTTAGACTGAATATTAGACCTTTCATCTTAAATCCCCCCACCCACTAAATGCTTTGACTCCAACTGTAAAGTGGTTTGCGGTGGAAGTAACAAATTACGTTTACTCTCGCTTCTCACTCAGGAACATTTTGAGAAGCGCAGCGGAACCAGAGAGGCTGATATAACTTTGTTGTGATATGGCGCTATATAAATATAACTGAATTTAATTGAAATGAATTGAGTTGACAGCCAATATGTTGCATTGCAAATGAGAAAACATAGAAGTTGAACATAGAGCAGACTGTGGAGTTTCACTCACAGAATCAGAATGGGTAAATGCATGTGTTCTTTAATTTAATCATTCTATCATATACTGTACATTATCACCACTTTTTAAAAATGCAACACAGTAACATTTACTCAGAGTGCGTTTTAACTGAGCTTTACTTTTTCACACAAGTACTGTTACTTTTACTGGAGTAAAATAATCTAGGACTCTCTACATCTCTGGTAGTACAGTAGTCATTTTTTAGTAGTCATTTACGCTCAGAGTCCATGAGGTCGCTTTTGAATCGGGTCTGAGGCCATGCGATTTGCAGGCTGTTGTAGCCATATGATGTGTGAGAACATAGCTGTGGGATAAACATTATTTATAGATTCGCATGTATGATTTCATGTGAAGGCTTCCCGGGTTCATCTCTCTCTCTTTCTCATGAGGGATGATTATGCACATGGATCTGCACAGGTTCTAAAGGGACATTGAGGTCAGTGGGGGGGGATGATAAGAACACAACAGTAAAAGGGATAAAATGGTTGTGTGTAAGAGAGGGTGTGGATGTGTGTTGGCTCACATTGGCTTGCATATACTTGATATAAGACAAAATCTTTCACACACACACAGAGCTCGGTCTTCGTTCATTTGTACATGAAATGTAATTTTACAGCACCGTATATGCGCTTGTGACCAAGAATAAAAACGTGCACGTGCACTCTTGAAATATGGTGGGTATAACTGGAACCATAAAAGCTTTCCTCGCATATTCTCACAGCAGAACAGAAAAGCAGTTTTAGACTTGGAACCAAGACAGTGAGTTATTCTGTAATTGAACTTGCACTACTCAAAACTTACAGTGAAGGAGTTTTCAGGAACTTAATCATCACTTGTTCTTGAGAGTCATCGCCCAAGGTTCATTATAGTGTCCTTGAATATTATGGAGTTCTACATAAGACCTACACGTTCATTACGTTCAATGTACTTTATGGCACGCGAGGACTTAAAAAAATCCAAACGTATAATTAAAGATACAATAAGATAAGTCTTTACTGATCTTCAGCGAGGAAATTCGGTTATTGCAGCAGCACAAGGACATCAATAAGTACATATAAATAGAGAAAGTAGAAATAAATAAATAATAAGAGGTACCAGATACTGTGGAAAAAGGCCTCAAGCTCTATGTGGTAAAATAGTAACTTTTTATTTTCACCAGCCTGTAGATGACTCACACAGGATGTAACAAAACATTTAGCTTCAGAATTGGCTATTCAGTCTATGGTGTGCTGGATGTAAAAATGCTACAAGCACTAAAAGTGTTTTTAATGTCTATGCTGAATAGCACCAGGCAACACACACACTTGTTTATTGTCTAACGTCACCACAAGTCCAACAGACTGCAGCTGTGAATTCTGACCTTCTGTCCGGGGTGCCACTACTGTGCCAGGTTATCACACAGAGTGTTTCAAGAGTTTGTCTGTGTGCCAGCGAGACAGCGAGTGTTTCAATACATGCATGCCCATTTCTGTGCCTGTGGCCCTGTGTGACTGCATGCCTGTATGTATTTGGCTGCATGTGCCTTGCCTGCAAAGCAATAGGGAATTATATCACCATCAAACCTGGTAGTGGTATTATATAGAAAAATGACAGGTTCATGAATTGGAAATGGCTGGTGGGATATAATTTATTGCCTGTTATGTGTTCTGTAGCACAAAAAACAGGTAGACTTATAGCGTCTCAACAAAGACAACAACATTTGTGCCTACAAAAACACAGGACCACCCTTATCACACAGCCATGGACTCACCCCTAACACATACATGAGCGAACAAACACTCATACATTTTGACAAGTTTTGTTAGAGAGCAGATTAAGCGGAAATTCCCAGTGGAGTAATTCTAATATAATATATATGTATAACAGCGTTAAAGGAGCTCTAAATAAATAGATTTTCCTCCTGATATACAGTAACTCATCTGAACATAAAAACGCACACATTCAGTCTTTCCTCGACATCCTATTATCTCACGAAAAGACATATGATGATAACCTTTTCTGCCCCTGGGTCTCTCTTCTGCCTTTGTGAATGAGGAACGGAACGGAGTGGCTCAGCGTGAAGTGACACCACTTGTAAGGCCGAAATAAAAGGATGAAGGTGGAATTGATGTGGACGTAGAGGTAGAGAGAAAAAATATGTAATGTTGTAATGTGATGAGAAACTGGCATAGGGTTGTGCATGTATGTGGAGTGGTCCTGGGTGGGTTGGACAAAGCAATGAAGAGATGTAAATAGTGGAAAACCTCCTCCTGGAGAAGTTGGCCCTTTTGTCACTTTTTGCCTTTGATAATCAAGATTGCATTGTGCAGGCTAGACTGTTGTGTGACATTTAATAATGCTTGTTTTTATTTGTAGTGATAACAGCCTGTTATCAGGTATAGATAACAGCAGCCCATCAAGAACCCAAATAATTTTATATTTTCTTCAGAGCTAACTGGGACTGCAGAGCTGGCTGATATCTTCATCATTATGAGATCCGTTTCACGTTTCGCATGACATTGTAAAGGTCATTTTAAACATTCCAAAAATATAGATAAGTGGAACTTTAAATAAGTTGTTCTGGATTTGTAGGACATGATGAACACAGGAAGCAGGAATATATGGGAGATACACAAATAGACACAGAGAACACATACTACTATGTATGTATGTGTCTTTGGGTTTTTACATCCAAGTGTGTTTATGCAATAACCTGGGGGACTTCATTAGCCACATTTCCTCTCATAGGATGCCTCTGCGTGGATGGCTGTATACGACTTGCATGAAGGAGGGAAGACCTCTGACATTGGAGCCTCTGAGGAGCACACACAGCAGGAGGGTCTGGCTGTCAGTCAGCCTCCTACACATTGTGCATCCCTAAGAGTCAGCAGAACTCTCCACTTCTGTGTCACATTGAAGGCAAGATGACCTGAGGGTGGTGGCTGCCTGCTTTGTCAGTCTAGTAAAGCCTGTTTGGCCATTTTCATACCATTGCAAGGGCAATTTGCTGTGTGTGACCTTACAAAGGGCAATGTAACATGACAAGAGCTGTTAACATCTGAAGAGCACCTAGGGGTTTCTGAAGATATAGGCCATTCTTACAGTTTTAGAGTTTATCCATTTGTCATCTTTAAAGCAGGCTTCCCCCTTGTTTTCTGTGCTTTAATCTTTGCTGTCTATGAGGTTTTATTTACGTGGGCCAGCAGATTTCCCCTTGCCTGCACCCATTCGACAAATTCGTGGCTTACAGTAGACTCACTTCCACTGGGAACGGAGGAGCGAACAGCCCAGAGAGAAATGTTAATACAAATCAGGAGGTTGGATGCATTTATGGTATCTAAAACCACTCTTGCACCTCCACCTGCAAACCACATCTTGGCACAGATACAAATGATAACAATAGAAACTCAACTCGTAGATACATTTGCATTTTGATGCAGCTGAATTTTAATGCTCGCTGGCACAGAATGCTCGTTGGCACCCAGCATTTTTGGCTGCCAGTAGGTGCCAACATGTTGCATGACAAACATCACCTCAAAACAAGTGTATGAAATGCTGTGCGTTTCTGCAACTAATGTGATCAGTTGAAAGTTGGTTAAACAGGATATTTCTGATGTCCTTGTTTCCAGTCCAGGGTGCAACAGCGTACACCCCCCTGATATATTGTTATCAGATTTTTTTAACTCCCAAGTACCGATATCAGTGTCAAAATCCAGTACCAGTCGAGCTATAATTAATATGTTACTATAATAATAGGCTCTTCTGGGAAGATTTCCCACAAGATTTTGGAGCCTGGCTGCAGGGATTTCCTCCCAAACAGCAACAAGAGTTTTAGCAAGGTCGAGCTTTGATGTTGGCCATCATATCCACATACTTTTGCCAAATGTGGATACACAGACTGATAGATGGAATAAAAGGAAATTGGGTCGCGAGAGTGCATGCGAGTCAAAAATGATGGCGACACGTGGTGACATGAAGGATATGATAGACAGAAGTCCCTACCACACAGACAACTCCAACCACATGTACAACAAAAATATTTGTCACATGGCCCTTTTATGATTGTGTTGCTTTCGCCAACATGACAGTTGAACGGAGCTCTCTACTATTTCAGTTTGAAGTGGCTGCTATCAATAAATAATTCTAAGAGTATTTTTTCCTTCAATATTAAAGAAGAGTGAAATCTTATCTGGCACGATCTGTTGCGCTATGCATACAAGTGTGTGTGTGAGTGTGTGCGTGAATATTGATGTTATGTCTGTGAATGCATGCGTCTCTGTGTTCAAATATGGACGCGAGCATGCACACTTTCATTCATTTTTGTTTGGATACCCAGTGCGCCTGTGTGTGTGTGCGGCAGCTATCTTAAGTTCCACTGCTCCTGAATAGAGGATGTCAGTGAACCGGCTAGCCTCTGGGGTTTAGCTTCCGCTCTACGCGCTGTGAGCGCTGTTCTATTCTAGGAACGTGCTTAAAAACAGAGAGGAACACAGTTGTGGCACTTTCTGACACTCCTACCTCTGGTGCAGCTGCTGTTTAGTTTCGGCCGGAGATAGCAGGAGGGGGCGAAAGGAAGAGAAAGGAAGAGGGACAGAAAAGACAAAAGAGGGAGAGACTAAGACTATTTGCCCTGAAGGCATTCAATCAGCCGGCCAGCAATGCATTTACATAACCAGCTGGCAAGCTGGGCAGTCAATTAGCCAGCCAGTCCATTATCCATCAATCCATAAAGAACACGAGCCAAGTAAACACCTATCCAGCCTGCCAGAGCCCAACTGAACTGAGCTGTTGAGAGGCGACAGGCTTAGGACTTTGACTGTGGCAGGTGTGTGCCTCACTTTCATACGGCCCCCTGACCAGGGAATGCTAATAGAAAGTGGCAAGCCAGGAGGTGTGAAAGAGTGGTTGAAGGGAACATGCCTCAGTTTTATGAGGTAAATGGAAAACAGAGAGGGATGGAGGGCTATATAAAGGTGTGAATCACCAAGCAGACGTTGGTGTGGCTGTGCCATGGTTTGTGTGTGTGTGTGCATGACATAAGAAGCATTGAACTACACTTCCCAGACATTATTTGGCAATCAAACAGTGCTTTCAAGTTTGTTTTCTGTCTGTGAAGTTTGAGTTACTCTAGGTGGCGCTCTTTGACTGTTAGCAATGGTGGGCATTGCTGCTCAAGCTAAAATACAGTGCCCTTGTTCCGTTCATTCTATCTAAGTTCTGTTAAAGCTGCAAGAAAGATAAAACACATAATTTCCTCTTTCTACTAAGACGGTGCATGCTTAGGGACTACTGTAAACAGCTTTCATTAACTGGGTATGCTACATGTTGAATCACTGTTATGTTATTGCTCTTGGCAGTAGAGACTGGCAAAGAAGATGTTTACTTAAATGTAAAGGATATAAATGAAAAGGATCAGTACTTTAACTGTCTCTTTATTCTCTGTCATCTTTTTTGCTCTCTCCCCTCCCTCTAGAGGGACTAAAGCCACTCCATGGAGAGGAATGACAAAAGAATTCAAACATGAGAAAATGACCAGGGTGCAAAGCAAAACTTGACTGATTGCTAGTTCAGAGAGCTTCAAGACAAATTGTCTTGCTGGAAGAACTGGAAACAAAACATGTAGGGGTAGTAAACTTGAGCGTGCAAACTTGCATTGTGCAAAGTAATGCATATTAATATGTGCTAACAATTAAATCAAACCTGCAATAACTGGTTACTTGAGGGCAGTGAAAACAAGTTGTGAATGCAGCACTGACATTAAGTTAATATGGCAAACTTGTTAGCAAACAGTTGCTTTTTTACACATCCAGCACAGCACAACATTATCATTCATTTGGAGTTACGATTGTGGCCATCTAGCGAATGTAAATCCAATATTTACTCTTTTAGCTTATAAATGTCTATCGTTTATGGACACGCACACAAACACGCACACGCACACACACACACACACACACACACACACACACACACACACACACACACACACACACACACACACACACGCACGCACACACGCACACACACACACACACACAGATTAACCCAAATCTGCTCGGTGAACAGAAAAAATAATCTGCTGTCCAAAACTAAACCACATGCTACTCTCCATTTCATTTGCCTATAATGCCATAAGACTGCAAACACATAGTCTTGTCTCTTTCGCCTTGTCTCTTCCCGAACACACAGACACAAAACACATGTACAGACACATTCAAATTGACAAAATGTGCGACACAATCTCAATTGCCTATAATATGAGGTGCATGTGTGGCTGAATTTGAGTCCTAGCCCTGAGACACACACACACACACACACACACCTTGAGAACTTCTCAGCGGTTGTGGCAGGTACATGACAGAGGCTGCTGACACAGTGTCCTCCTCTAAGCTGTGGTTTATAATTTAGGCCGGAGCTAATGAACTAGAAATGGTGTGTGGAGAACAAGCTCTTTATTTCAGCTCACTGTGGGAGGCTCCGCGGCCAAGACAATGACACATCTGAGTTCAGCACAGAGGTTGGGGAAGTGGTAATCTAATTTACAGACATATGGGGAATAATATCAGTCTCAGAAATCTGTCTAAAGTTATTCGGATATTGGTTTGGCAGTATACATGGACAGGTTACCATCCAATAATTAATTTTTATCAATTTCTGTCTCCATAATTGAACCCGAAGAGCACATTGAATAATGACTTTCAAAATGAATGTGTACCAATACGCATGCAGATTTAGTTGCTGGTGCAGACAATTTTGTTAATTTCCTGTCCTCCCTCTGTTATGATTAATGGAAATGTCCCATTGGAAACAGAAGTAATGATATATATCCCCTTGAGTTATTTGGTTCCATAAATGGATCTCCAAGGTGATTCTTCTTGAGCTTGGGACATCTCAAGCTGCATGCAAAGACTAACTTTTGGCAGTCATTTATTTTCTCAGCAGTCTAGATGATCTGTCTGTGCCAGTTTTTGCCCCTTCTTAGCGAACAGTGTTAACATTTTTGGTCCTACATATATCATAAAAACAAACACCATTTTTTTTAGCAGATCTTCCACTTGAAATTAAATGTCTTCCTTCATTTCTGTGTCATGCTAGAGTTGTTTATAAGAAATAGGAAGACAGTTCAATGGTGTAATACAAACTCACAAGGATTTGATGGAGTCTTTAAGTCTGTCCACAGCCGTGTGCTTTTTCTTAAATTAATGGAACAGACCAAGCTAACACCATAGCCATCACCTCTCCTCTGATAATTATACGTTGCAGCTGTGAACATAATTTACTGAAATGTCAATACAAGCCGACACAGATGCCCTTTAAAATAAAAGAACATTGATCTGATTATTTCATTAATATTTCAACCAGTGTGAAGACCTATTAACCCAAAATGTTGATGGCATTTCAACTGTGTAACAGCCTGTTAACCCTATTTCTACTCGCAACGTGAACAGACTGGTTTACCATGTTTTCTAGCCGTTTTACAGTAGAAAGGCTTTTTCCTTTGGAGGTCACATATTCTGCTAATCGGTTCAGTCATTTTTCAATCAAAAATGAAAAACATGTTTTGGTTCCAGCTTCTCAAATGTGACAATTTGGAGCTTTCCATTGTCATATTTTATAGTCAAAAGAATATCTTGAGGTTTGGACTGTTACTGTGGTCGGACATCATCTTGAGCTGTGAGAATTCATGAATCTTCCCATTATTTTTTTTTATAACATTTAATAGACTACGTGATTAATCGATTCATAGAGAAAATAATTAGCAGATTAATTCATAATTGTTAGTTTCAGCCCTAATAGCTCTTCATCTTCCATTTGGCCATACCACAGTCTCAAAGAAGGGAAGAAATAAATTAATGACATATTTCTGTGTCCACATCATTTGCCAACAATTAACAGATTATGTTTCAAATGTTTGCTTACCTCGAAACAGATCCGCAGAGACACTCAGAGAATTGGAAAGAAAGGAGTGGAATTTAATTAAATGGATGCTTGGCTCTGCTGTGTATTATATCAATCAGAACATTCCTGTGCAGAGAGTGAAAGCTGCCTTCTGCTGTATTGAGCAGCACCAGTCGAGGTCAAAAGCAATTTCACAGGAGGGAATTGTGCACGAACTTCCCAGTTTATTAAAGACAGAAATGTTATAAAATAGTGGCATTTATTTTTCTCAGGGCATTCTTCAAGCTCATCATTAATTAAACATCCCTACTCCACATAACACGTGAGGATCATTTGTGTATGCGTTACCATCATACAATTGTCTATTTAAAGGAGACCTTCAGTATGAAATGTCTCCCCAGACATAAATTGACCTGAACAGCCTCTGGTAAGGAGTTGTTTATACACCTTTATGTGGAGTATATTATAGACACGTTAAATTGGGTTTCCCAAGATCTGTAGCCTTCCAATTGTCTTTCATTGATCCTTTCACACTTTAGGCTACAGTAAATGAGAAT
This sequence comes from Gadopsis marmoratus, assembly GCA_036023855.1. Classification (NCBI taxonomy): domain Eukaryota; kingdom Metazoa; phylum Chordata; class Actinopteri; order Centrarchiformes; family Percichthyidae; genus Gadopsis; species Gadopsis marmoratus. The sequence continues at coordinate 60,068 of JAVQJF010025181.1, read as the reverse complement.
AGATGCCATTTTTACAACACTATTCTTTATAAAAGATGCATTATTTCCGGTGGATATGGCTGACCTTTGCAGTAAGTCAGTGCTGTTGACAGGTTCCATGGTCTCTTTATGGTCCCCAGCCTCTAAGGTCTCTCCCCCCACAGTGCTGATCAGGTCAGCTACACCATCCCCTCATTGCAACCTTAACCATTCATAGACAGTTAACTGACAGCACATCAGCATTAAGGTGTATCTTCACCCTGTTCTGAGTGGCCAGGTCTTGGCTCGACTATAGTTGCATTAATAATCTAATAAAGCTCACATTTGTCTCCTCTCTAGCAGGGCTGATAATGATGGTCCCCTGTTATTATAGGAAGACAAAGGCACAGTGAAGGTCCCTGAGGAGTCATTCCTCTCTCAGGATAACACGGGCTCTATCCTCTGAATACATAGGAGGGTGCATGAAAAGAGTTTATTAGAGATATGCATTAGACCATTTTAAATGCCTATTTAACCAATTTATACAGTGCTAGTTTTGATCACACTAAAACAACAACAACATGGCAAAATAACTGCAACTTAAACGTTCCTATAAACTGCACATTTGCAGCACTAACACAGAAAATTGTCAACAAAATCAAAATACATTGTGTCACTCATCAGTTTATCTAAGCATCACCAGCATTCTCTGATAGCCATTTCTGTATAAAGGTATTTCCTCCTCTAAGGTTGTAACCACTTCGTGAAATAAACTTACTAAACTTTATTCCACTGACCTGTACATTATTGGTATACACACAACAGTTGTCTATCCATCTATTAATATTCCACCACAACTCATATCTTTTTACTTAAATAAAAGGTACTTAAACTACCCAATGTTAAAGTATTTTTGGGTAGTTTAATCTATAATGATGCAACATTAATAGATTAATAGATTATGTAAAATCTGCTAAGTAACTAGTAATATAATTTTCAGGTAAATGTAACGGAGTATTGTTTAGTTTAGTGCTAAACATGCTAAACTAAGATGGTGAACATGGTAAACATTATACCTGCTTAACATCAGCATGTTAGCATAGTCACTGTCTTCTTTCGTTGTCTTTTTGTCTTACTGCACATGCGCCTCTTTGAGAACGAGGATATTGAACCCATGCTATCAAACTATGGAAATGTTTTAATTAGGAGGAAAAGAAAAGAAAAATCCTTTCAAAATGGGAGGAACATTTTAAATAATTGAATAAAGAACAATTTTATTAAATATGTATTTGGTGTCAAAGAGGATATTAAGGATTGAAGCAAAGCTTTGCAATTCATCCATTTAGTGCTTCTATACAATACATAAAAATACACGTTGCTTCTTTTTTTGTGGTTTATCATTTAAATATCTCATCTTTGTATGATTTGAAAAACAAAATCCTTTTAAAGATGTTTCCTGGCTGTGGGAGGAGGGAAAGTAAAGCAGGATATTTCATTACATGCTGTCAGTCAGGAGGCGCTTTTACATTGACAGTAGAGGTTCTAACATTGAATAAGGCACCAAGTCCTCCTCTTCACTATCTCCAATAGGTCAAACTAATTCTCAATCATCATCTCCACTGTCAGGGGATTAAGTATGCTTCATGACCTTCATTTTCTACAGAAGCATCTGTCTGCCAAAACAGCTCCATATTCAGTCAGTGTAACTGACCAGGCTACACGAAAATATGTATGATATATGGGATGTAAAACACCTTTGCCATGACGGGGTGTAGGTTCTTGCAAATGAAACCTTCTTAACCTGTCTGTGAATGACTTAAACACCCACTGTTAGTCATTTACATAATACTGTCAAGTTAAGGACCATCTTTCACCAGCCAAACCTGAAGTGCTTTACTGCACTGGCAGAAATCATTTAAACCGTGTGGGAGTTATTTGGAGCTGTCAGGCAAAGCTGCTGTGTCAAAGGTAAGGATAAAAGTCCTGTTTGCTTCACTTACTGTATGTCTGTAGATGTGTTTGTGTTTATGCTGCTGAACATCCTAGTGACAGGTTACAATTTCCAGTGCCAGCTAAGTGTTGCACATGTAAAAAAAACTATGTAGAGATATTTCCCTTACAGCAGAGTTGTATCAAGGCGAGGTCACAGACAGAACAACACACTTTTCACACGTGTCTCCTACAAGACGTACCGCAAGCCAAGTTGGAGAAAATCAATCAAGTGAAACAGAAGAACGGAGAAAATCACAGGAGACATAAGGAGTGCTCCATCATCAGAAGAGTGGCTCCGCAGTTGAGCATGAGCCTGAGCAGGAATTCTCCAGTCAAGATGCTCATTGTTTGAAAGTGCTGGAAAGTAATTATCCATCTGTAAGGTTTAAAAGCCAGTTGGCCAAGTAAATAATGCTCTTTTAAATGCAGCCACAGCGACAGACATCTTGCTGGTGGATGACTTGAAAGCAATAAAGAGACTTATTCTCTTTTTTCTCAAGCTGTGTAAACTGTGTGAAAAGCTGCACAGCAACATTGTCTCTGAAGTGCTCCCAATTATTCAATGTACAATAAATTGACAATAAAAATTAAAAACAGGCAGAGTCATGCAGAACTTTACAAAAATAGCTTTTTGTCAGTAATGTATCCTGATTGCTTTATTATACTGAGACCGCTTATAATTTGACAGTCAATTCTCTGAAATGCACACATTAGACTGTCATGTACAGTTTGTGGATGAGACAGATGGAAAGATTGGTGTTTGAACTGATGTTTGTGTCTATAAGACAGAAACAGTGTTCTAATGACCAATGTAAGTGACATTAATATGCATGGACACTTGTTTAATCATTGTTTTTTTAATGAGCCACACAAATATTCACAGAGAACCTCGTCCTTACCAAATGAACTGTGGATCAGGCCCCTTGATTAAACACACAGGTGCATTTGCATCCTACCTGCATTATTCATCATCTTTTGCGCTGTGAGGCAGCTCATTTGGGTTTCAACGCATTGGTGTGATTTTCTACACATTAATCCTGAACTGACCCAAGTAAAATAAAGGCTTTAAGGGTTAGTGCAAGGGTTGAGTTATTTCCCCTCTACTTTCAAACATCCCCTTTTGCTCCATTACAGTAAGCACCTTCCACAAAACATGTCTAAAAATTTGCATTGTTGCCAAAAACAAAATGAGGTGAAGGATTTCCTTTGTGTTCGCAGGGTTGGGAAGATGAACTATTCTGAGTGTATTTAATCTCTAATGCAGCCTAGTGTAAGGGCCAAAGCACCTGGCACTTGCTTCAGAAGTGCCTCACTTTATCCATCAGCTTTATGTACCTAATGTACTGATGTTTGGTTACTTAAGGTTTAGAGAGAGTGGTAAGTGTTTTACGCCTCTTTTTAAAGGCCACAGTCATGACCAAGCTCTGCTTTTCTGATGACAACACACCTCAAGATTAAATTCAAAATCAAACTCTGTGATTGCTTTGCTAATTTTGGAACTAACGTACACAGATGTCATAAAAACTGTAAGATTACATGACAATAAAAGTTTTTAAAAGTCTAGCACTTCCCTTCAGATGGTGAAAGCCTGATTCAATGTTGTAAAATCCTACTGAAGATCCTGCAACTTGTAATAAAATTCCAATACCTCCGATGGTGGATTTTAAAATCTTGGTGAGAGTCTTGGTGAGGCTCATGTTGTGGAGAGGTTTCGCAGGGCAAGCGATTCCTTCGTAGTTGTGGGTTTGGTGGGAGGGGTTTAGTGGAGTGATAGTAGGCAGTAGAGAGAGAGGCGGGAGGTTCTGCATAGGTTGCACAGATTGTTCCCAGCTTTAAATATGCTTGTTTATATGAGAAAGGCCAGCTGTTGAGTAGACTTGCAGCATTGAAAATCAAACGAAACATTCTTAGTTCAATATTTAGGGAAATACGGTTATTTACTTAAATGCAGTGAGTTAAAGAAGAAGATCAATACTACCCTCATGTCAGTATGGTAAATATGCCATCAGTCAGTTAGCTCGGCTTAGCATAAAGATTTGAAAGAGGGGGAAACACCTATCATGGCCCTGTCCAAATGTGACAAAATCTGCCTACCAGCAGCTCAAAAGCTCACAAATGAACACTTAATATCTTATTTGTTCAATCCATCAAACCAGCAACAACTGAAGGAAGTTACTGCACCAGGGAAGTAGTCTAACGCTTAACCTCCTGTAAAACCATGAATTTGTATTTTTACACTTTACTTTTTTTATACGGATTAAACAGAGGAGACACTACCAGTTTGCATTGATTCAAAGTTTGAGCTCAGTTGATCTAATTTGAGTAAATGAATGTAAAATAAAGGAAACAAATAGAATCTCTGTTGTGCAAAGAACCTTGGTGTGATGGTAAGATGTCAGTGACTGATCGGGTGTGATCGCAACCAAATTGTCTAGAGCTTGACTTTATTCGCTGTTCTCAAAATAGAAAATGGATGTCATTTACACCATGTGCTCCCAGGTGGAACAGCTTTGGTCTTACATATAACAACCACAAAAGTACTTGCAGAAACACATCAGCATGTGTGGCTGCCCACCCATCAATATGTGTGACAGTTTCTGCTGAAGACTAAATTCCCAGGTGGCCTCAGTTTAAGGTGTTTTTCTTCTTTTGGGTATTTTTCACTTCCTCTGGAAAATCCCCATGGGTTTACACTAAACATCTAGCTGATCACACTGCTCTGTTTTTAAAAGGTAGCAGCAACAGGTCCCCGTTGATCCCTCGGGTATTTTCAGTCCAGTAGATGGAGGCACATGTGCGTAACACAATAACGGCTGTCTTATTGTCTTGGATCTTCTCTCAGTGTGCAGTCAACCTACATATATCAATATCATCAACTTGGGCTGACCTTGATGTTCATACCCTTTCAGATTGCATTCTTTTAAAGCACTTTGGAAATAGCTTCATCTTGTGTACGTTACATTAAAAAAGCAATTGTCATTTTCTATCTGGCTGCAGCTCTCAATTACTGGAGTTAATTAAGCTTAGTTTATAATACATGCATCCAATCTGTTTCTTGCTCCGTTAGTCTGATCTCTTGCAATAAGCAGCAATGTTGTCTCTATTAGCGTACAGCAGTTTATATGTATAGCTGGTCTCAGCCCTCCCTTGTGCCACACACATGTGCTTTTTAGCATAATCCTCTAGACATAAAGATGCATATAAACATACAGTATAAACCCCACATGCCAGCATGTATTCTCTGCAGCTTCTCAACCAGGGCAGATGGATTAATCTTGGTGTTTTATAATTGATGAAAATGTATTACGTGAATGTGGCATCTTATGCTGGAAGGTCTCCATGCAATCTCAAGCTGTTCCCCTGAATTGACACAAAGATGTTCCTCGATGGCAGTGGCGGCTCATTGGTTGAAGGAGAGGGCTTGTGATCCCAAAGTCAGCTTGTCCACGCATTAAGACCTGCAGAGAAAATCAAGTGAAGAAACAGAACGACGTCTCCTCCAATTACTGCCACATCAACCACTTGAGTCAAACCAATTCCCAAATGTGTTGGTGGAGCTCCTCAGTGAGGAAATGAGTGGTGCATGCTACTAGACTACTTAAAGAAGATTTCAGTGTAACCAACACCAGGAAAGTCCATAATGTGTGTGTGTGTGTGTGTGTGTGTTTGAACATGTGCATCCTTTCTTCGCACTGGCAAATTCCAGTCACTAAAAGACTTGACTTGCATTTGATGTTATTCATCAAAACCTGTTGTGTGTGTCCTTCAGGTTCGTCCTTCCTGCAAAGCCAATTTTTTAAATCCAGCATTATCCAGCATTGTTTACTTCCATGTTTACAACCTTGTAGTCTTCTTCCCTGTCTTTGTTGGCGCATTGCTGCATATCTTGGCATGTGTGAGACTAATATCCTGTAGCAATAAGTCATTTAGGCTGGATTCTTTGAGGGTATCACCCTGCAGCTTTGTTATTAAATGCAGTACTGTTACATTGAAAGTTTCCAGTTATAAAGTCTGTTTGAACTCATAATGGCAGAGACAATGATGTATCACATGTCATCCAGTCTATACAGGATTTTAAAATGTAGTCATTGTATGAATTTATAAGTATAGCATCACCACCTTGAATAGAAACAGGCTCCACAATCACAAGGCTTAAATACAGCTCCATTTTCCAGAAGCGGTATTAAGAAAAAAAGAGAAACAGGAGTCTAACACTTAAAAAATATGCAACCCCCTACTGTTAGGCCCCATTATATCATAACAAATCCCCGTCCATTTTTTCTCGAACAAAAAATAATGGCGAAATATTCTTTCCTGTGAATGCAACACTTTTTCTACTCATTATGAAATTCTAAAGTGTTGCCACTTAATGCTTTTTTTGGCCTCACTAGCTCAACATAATTTTAAAAGCTTACATTAGTTTTTTCCAAAGCCAAGACCTTTCATGTGGGAAACAGAGATTCGTTACCAGCAACTCTGCCAAAAAAAAAATGAGGAGATGCAAAGTGGAGAGAAAACAGGCTGTGAGTCAGACGAAAGGCCAAATATAATGATGCAGCAAGAAATTAAGAATATTTCATTTTGAGACAATAAACTGTCTTTTTGCACAGCAAGCTGCGGAGTGAGCACTGTAACAGGGGTCGGCTTAGTTTCATAAACAGGGATTCATGGTGCTTGTCACCTTGTCAGGGCAAGCTTTTACGAGCACAGGAGCACCTGGAGCACCGATGATGGACTCTTAGCCTCCTTCTATCTGTGTCTCTCCATAGAAACCAAGAGAATTAATTCACTGTGACACAGAGGCTCTATCTTTAAACAGTCACACATAAAAGGTCACTATGTGCCATATTGTTCTGCAAATAACACGCAGAATTAAGAAAAATATTGAACTTTACCCTTCACGTAAGCTTAACCCACATTCAAGTATATAGTGTCACATCATTTTTTTATTACAATTGAATTGTAATGCACTTTTTTTAAGTACATTTTTAATGACCATTTTGTTAAATACTATCTTTGTTGTACTTGATATACTAATTACTGCACATACCTTGATATTGTGTCATTATACTTAGAGTACTGGCAATAACAGTAATTGCAATACTAAAATGTGTTGCCAATACTTTTCACTAGATCATAGCTGCATATTCAAGCACTCACAGAAAGTTCAGGCAGTCACTGCAAGAAATCTCTCTTGCCCGGAAGGACAAGTTTTCCTTTCTTTCTCTGGCATACTACAGGGGCCTGACATAGGTTTGACAAATTGAATTAGGTCAATAAACTCGTGCAAGTTCCTGAGTGTAACACTGGCTGCTGATTGAAATGATTGCTGCTGTAATTCACTAGTATCACAGTGCATAAAAGATGTATAGACGAATCTGGCGGCTGATTTATGCGTTGCATTCTCAAGCGCCGCAGCCATTACTGGGGTGACAGAGTTGATGTGAACACATTTACACTGACAGTGAAAGCAGAGATTTTTGGGTTAATCACAGTCGGCATTCGCACACGCACTTTGACAGGTGAAGGTAGTCTGCATGAATATGGACGCTATTCAGTCTTAAAGTCTTAATCTTACCAGAATTACTTGCTGCCTTATTTAAATAATTACATGCTTTTGTGCACTGTAATCACAAGAAATGTAACATTTATAATCATTAGAAGCACAAGATGGTGGAATTTCGGCCAGGTAACATGGTACTAAGCTAGCAAGAGAACTGTGGCGTGTTGACTCACCATCTACAGGCAGACAGCTTGGTCTTTGGTGATCCTTGGAATGTGGTCAAAATGTGAGGCTTGAATGGAGATTGGAGCAGCTGATAACAGCACAGATCAGAAAAGACACGTAGCCATTTCAACATATAACTGATATTGACATATTTCTTGGCAAAAGCACTTTACATACATTACAGTGTTATGCGTGGGTTTAAAAGTGAGATGCCACCACAGTAATGGTAGTGGCTGCAACCCGGATTCACCTATAACTGGGAGAACTAAAAAAGAGGTTCCCAAAAACCTATCCCTAAATCTCTTACTCTCTTTCTCCACCCCCCCTCTATCCGCACACATCACACTCCCATGTCACCATTCACATCTGCTCAGTAAATTCTCTATGAAGTTTATCAAAACTCCTATGAAATGTCATTATCTTATAAAAGATCAGCACCACCCTTAGAACATTTGTCCATTTAATGTAAAGAGCCAGCTCAGAAAAACTGACAATTTCTTTACATTTCACATTGGAGCTCTTTTCCATAGTTGATTTTTTGTATTTGCGATACATTTCCTCATGCCGCGTAATTCCGTTTCAAATTGGCGAAGATGTTTTCTCTACTTGCTTGTGTTGTGTCCAGGTCTGAATCGTGGGCACAAACAAAGAAGGCTGCACAGCTTTATGACTCAGACAGTACTGGACTTTTTTTTTTTGCATGATCTTACTGATTCCATAAGAGAAACACATGTTCAGCAAATGCATATCAACAACAAAAACTGATTATCACTGCAGCTAATTGTATACCATTATCAGGGAATGGCTAATTGTTCATAAATAAAGACATTGAACTCTTTAAGAGTGTAGCTGATTCAGTGGAGTGCAAAATATGATAGGACAGAGGGAAATGAGGACATTCGCACTCCATGCTGTGTGCTGTTCTGCTAAGGTTTTTAATCATGTCACAATTTCAAGTGTATGCAAAACAGAAAATAAAATATCAAGCTCTACAGTATTTTTAGATGAAACCAGCACTTTCCACAATGTTTTGTGCAGCACTACAGTGAAAAAATACTTGATATCAAATTGTCACTGGCAATGACCTGGCCTATTACAGTAATAAGAGATCTTTACCCTCTGCACCTTCCCTTATTTATTTGATCTTTTCATTCATACAGTAAAGTAAAATGATCCTCAAGATACAGCCATTGCATTTGTCAGCATTGGGCTTTGTACACTGGCAGACACACTCCCACCGATCGATGAATCAAATATCGCAAGTTTAAATGAGGATAGTCAGAGCATGGTAGCCTGCAGGTGTGACTTGATGAGACATGTCATCTCCTGTTTGAATGTGAAAAAATAGAGAAAGAAACTCAGCTAAACACAGCAACTGTGTCTTCCAAACATTAGTGTTGACTGAGCAGCGGTGTAGCTCTGTGTCAGACCTCCAGGCTTAAATACTGTATTTCCGGGGCCAGAAGAGAAGCTCGTCCCCCACCCCTTGTTTTGGCTGGCAGATGTTTTCTTACCCATGGGAGCCTCCGGTTCACATTCATCCTGTTCTGCTTCGAAGAGGAGAGCCCCGGCTTCCAAATTTAGACACAGTAGATCTCAGTAATGGACTCTATTTCCGCTCTCCACATAAGCAGCGCTGTCTTCTAACAAGTACATGCTACGACTGGCTCAAAATGTAGAGGGGCCTACATGTGTGCAGTAGTTGCCATGATGTTTAACTTAACAGCTTTATGACTTTAAGTTTTGGCTCCAATAATATAATATGATTTTCAAAACCATTACAAAAAAGGGATATAGCAATTGTGTATCATGATTGACCAATAAACGATTGAACATTGAACATATATAATGCATATACACACACTCAGTGGCTTCTTTATTAGGTACACCTGTACAATCCAATGCAGTCCAATACAACACCCCTGCCATAAAATCTACTTTTAGGATGCCTATATGTGTTTCTTGACTTTGAGGTATTAATTCCATTATATGTTGGCATCCAGGTCATAGTTAGTGGTGTTGTTGTACTGGACTGCACTATATTCAGAGGTGTCTCTAATATTCTGCCCCCCTCAGGTATGTCCTGGGAAGGATATTAAATGATTGAAAAACAAATGAAAAAGATGTACCGGCTTGAACAACAAAAATGTTTCTTATAATTTTTACCTTGTAAAGTATTAACAGTTAACAGTGCAGGCAGGCTTTGTTCCAGAGTCATCAAGTGTTTTGCAAATGGCCACACTGTAACACTTAACCACCGAAAACCTGTTCAGTTCATCCTTGACTCATTACCCCAAATTATGATTTAAGATCCTCCTAACAGACAAAAATGTGGGATTAAAAACATGGCAGATGTAATCAGTATAAAAAATATATTTGTACATAGCAGCTTTTAAATAACATTATATATGTATATAAAAATATATGTTGCCCATTTGTACATTAGAAAGAGAGAGAGACCAACGCAGGGCGACATATTGATGAAGGCAAATACAAACCTGCTACTTAAGCAAAAATAAGCAGTAAAAAAAAAATCTCCAGAAAAATATTGCTACGGGGAGTACAGGGCACATTGCCTGCTGGACTCCCACGGTGCAGACAACTGGAGGGCACAGATAGAGCCTCTCCAACCTGTTTGGATCTCAGTGAACTGAACAGAAATAGACCCTGCAGGCTGTACAGTAGTGGGAAGGGTCGAGAAGCAAGTTGGCTAAAGACAGAGACAGAGAGAAAGACAGCTAGCGAGCCAAAAAAGGAGGCACTATGTGTAAGGTGACAGAATGGCCCGAGCTCAGAGGGTGTATTTTCACCAGGCAGTATATCTGTTTTCCATGGCCAGAGGGTTCTTCAGATGGCCATCTATTTCATCATAAACCTTTTCTGCTGTTATTTCTACTGCAATATTACAGCCACCTGTCCTACTTAGGATATTTACAAGTAGGAGAGAGTAAAGTCATATTTTATCAGACTCAACAACCCAATCCAAGTATATGATGAAGTCCTCTGATAGTGGGTTGTCAAATGTCAAATGCCAGACTGAGAGAATCAGTTAATGTCCCTTAACCTCTGGGTTGCCATGCATCTGCTTACACTAAGTTTCTTTGAAGATGACATTGACTTGCTAGTATGTCCAGACGTGCGTGCAGGGGAAACCATTTCTCGGATCTCAGACCTGAATCAGCTTCAGAGAGAAATGCAGGACTTTAATGAGCAGCTTTGACATTTTTGTGTTTTTATCAGTTCTGGATAAAAAACTGTCTGCGTATCGGAAACTGATCGAGATTTTCAAAGAGCAAACCTTTTTAAAGAAGGTGAAAGATGGGATGTGAAAAGACAATTATTCCAAATTTAGTCACTTTGTAAGCAATTAGGTGTTCTTACCCATTTTACACAGCATGTAATGAGCATTTTGATTGCATATCCCGCTGTGAGAGACATACTGTATTGTGCATGTAAGATGTCACGGCAGTTAGCTGAGGGGAATCAAGCAGGGCCGTTTCTTGCTATATGTGGACTATGCAGTTTCATTGGGCCCACCAGCTGCCATTTTAGTCTTTGTGTTTTTTTAAGAAAATAACTCTTGGTAGCCTCCTGTCTTGAGTGATGCATCTATATGCTGAAAAAATAAAAACACAGTGATTATCAGACAAACCAACAGGCAACACAGCCAGAATTTAACGTAGAAAATCGCATCATTTAATGGATGTTTTCATCCAGAGCATCTCATGCAATTATACCAACATGGGTAAGCCCAGAATCAAATTATAAGAAACCTGTTGAAGATACCTCTGGCTTACTTTAGTACTCTGTGCCAGGTATATATCATAATTCTTTTCACTTTCGATCATCACCATCTGTGCAAATGCAGACTCAGACAAAAAGCTTATTGGAAGATTTTGATGTCAAACAAGAAAACACTGCACAGAAAACTGCCACCTCAGCTGGAATATTGTATGCAGTTTGGTTAATTCATGACAGAGGTTTGTGTAAACAGCGCACTTGGGTTACTACACGCATGTAACCGAGCATCACAAAGCTAGGGCCTCAGCATTTTGTTCAAGGCTGTTTCAATAAATACTTGGTGATGGCTTGGGTTATGATTTTAAGTGTGACCTCTGGCTAAGCGGACCGGTCCCTCTAACCACCAGGGAGCCCTGACAGCCAAACAGGTGCCCATAGAGGGAAATGATGCGGGGAGATAGAGTGGATAGTGATAATTTCCAGAGACAAGGACAAAGTCACAAAAAAAGGAAGAACACAACGTTACGCCACGTCAGCTGAAAAGTGAGCTCTTGTTCACAACATAATACTGAATGCTGCTATCAACTGACAGATGTGTGTGTACACGACACACTCAGTGTGGCACACACACTCATACAATAAACAAATGCAGTTACACATAACCTCTGTTAACCTCTATTAGATGTTTTTAAGGGCACTAAGGTGAATAGAACACATTTCTGAATGCATGTAATGACTAATAATGCGCAGCATCTATCTAGGCAGCACTCCAGGTAGGAGCGAGTGCCAGCATAATAAAGCCAACTCACCTTTGGAAAGGTTGGTACAAAAATAAATGTGATGATTGAATAACAGCAATGCTATAGATCATTTCACACTGAGTCGAGCACGGCGAAGGAAACAGATGAAATGAGAAAAACACTGCGACGAGTGCGACGATTCCAGAATAGGCAAACACATGCTGACCCACTGATGCAGAATGCAATGCAGCATATCATCCCAAATTCTGCCCAAGCACAATGACTGTGTCACCTTGCAAATCATAAAATATTAATTTATCTAACAAATATGCAGCTTTTGGCTTATGGACAAGTAGCCCATTAAGCAAGAGGAAGAAAATATGGAGTCCAGGAAAATCTGGGATCTGACTCCGGTACCACGTCCAACATCTTCAGGGTTTGTTTGTTTTTGACTGGCTCTTTAACCCTAACCCAGGTTTATATATATAACGTTCCTCTGTTATCCCAGGATTATCTGTCATCTGTCTATGTTATTATGCATCACTCCGAGGATTATTTACAATCTGTCTTTATTAACCTGGGATTAATAATCACTAGGATCTCTGAAACCAGGATTACTTGCACTTTGTTTTTCACCTGGCATTGTTAATCTAGGATGATCTATGGCCTGGAGTTTTAGGACCTGGATTACTGATTACCTGACCCAATTAACACAGGATTGCTCATCACTAGGCTCTGTTAACCCCCTTGATGTTATCATTTCTGTTACACAGAGAGGATGTTCAACATCTATACATCAAGAGCAAACTATTGTTAGATACGAAGAAGGCACTGATCCACAAGGGGGGAAAAACGTTGCTGCTGTGGGAAAAGTGATATGATTAAATGGGGTTAAAGATGTAGAGTGTAAAAACACAACTAGAATGTCCTGTAAACACAACCTACTGTAAATGTATTGTCTTATTTGTGAATAATGTATGGCTTACTATTTTGTTCACAATGAGTCCATATTAGAACAAAATATTAACAGAAAAATAAAACTCTTTTAAGTTATAAAATACTGTGCTATTTCATTCTGAATGTTGTCTACTCACAAAGCATGTTAAACGCCTACTACTGCATATGGAAGATCAGTGTAATGTCAGTGTAATAAGTATCCATTTTTAGTAACTGTCATTGATAACCCTTTTCAACTGGCTACCTAGTATTTTTATTAGGTCACTTTATTGGAATACACTGTTTTTTGTTACACTTTATTGGAATACACCAGGATATTGTAGAAATGGTCACTTAAGCCTAAACTTAAAATGCTCCAAATAAGGTTAGCTGTGCAGCAGATGTTACCATGGTGATCTTTCCCACTTAACAGTGAGTCACCACCACCAATGAGAGATGGAAAAGCCAGAGTTCAGCCCTACAGAGGCAACTCGCTAACCTATTAATTTTGCTTCGTAAGACGCCCTGGATTCAGCTAGTCAGCATAAAAACATTGTGATTCGGATCTGCTGAGCCTTGGTGTCTTTTGAGTTTTTCTAAACCGGGAGAAGGGGCTGTGGTTAATGACTTTTGCAAGATAGTGACACAATAGGCTAATTATATATTTGATGACATTTCACAAAACATGTAAACAGCCAGAGTGAGGAGGAATATGTGCTTGTGAAGACAAAAATTTATATCTGGGGACAATTGACTTTTCTTAAAGGGTGATGTACAATCCTATGAAAAGCCACACCTGACCAACGAAGTAGGTCTTCCTCATACACACACATACATCCTTTGAATAGAACAAAGTCAGCACCTTTCCTCAGGTGTATTGTGCACCTGGGTTTTGTCTTTCCCCACATAAAGAAAACAACAGTGTCTCCCTTCTTTATCGAGTCTACATGTATTTAAATATTCAAATTTTAGGTAGATATTCACATATCCTGTTTGACTTGTACATGAAAAAATTCCCAACATTCTAAATTTTACAATTTACAAATTACATTCTCAGTCACTTTTTTCTGTAATATACACTAGCTAATTATATTTGCTGTGTATTTCTGATTTATTTGAGTCATGATTTTGGATATAAAGAGTCCAGTATCACAATGTTAAGTGATGGCTTTGATTATTAACTGATGAGGGTCAATCAACTCTAAACAATTTACATTTTGAAATGGTTGTTTTTTTAAATGTAACCGGCTGTAAGAAGATAGAGATTCATTGATGGAGATTCTCACTGCTGTTTCAACTATTTGTGACTTCACCAGGGCTATTTCATCCAATCTTTTCCTGTGATTTAAATCTTGGCATTGACTGATGTCACTCGTTCTCACACTGGCAGGCAGCCCAGACGGAGAACCTGCCAACTGAAAGACGCATTTCTCAAACCAGGACAAATTAGAAGGTGAAAGTTTGCTTCCACTTTTGGGAGCTGTTCTATCAGGATACGTCAATTATTCCTTTCAGACATACTCTTTTACTATGGTTGTAGTTGTTGAATGTCTGAAGTGTTTCAAAGACATTTTGTGCAGATTGGCTGCCATAAGCCTCCCCTGAACCTGTGCACACAAAATAGATGGCTCAAGAATGTCAACACAACTTAATTGATATGTATCTAAAATAGACAATTCTATTTAATTGAAAAAATTATTCACTTGGTCTTTTCAAGTGATCCACAAGGACCCACAAGCATGCATTTGCTGTTAATACATCCTCAAGTTGAGAGAGGATTCTAACTAGCATACCTAGCATGCTTCAATTGGTAACCACAGCTGAGCAGCAGAACAGGTCCCAGAAAGATCTGCTCTCATCTACAGGACTATTTTGGCAGGGATAGAGATTATGATGATGAAATCCCAAGCACCTTCAGCAACACGCTTCCAAACTCCTGAAAAATAATTGTCACCATGACATATCAACTTTCTGTATTTTTGCACTAGTGCAGGCACACAAAGATATCCCTGCTATCACTGGCCTGTCAGCCACACCTTCCACACACCCAAATGACTGAGACACATAATGCAAAAACGACTCCTGTGAAAAACCTGTGAAATAGACGCATCAGGAGTTGACTCTGAAGCAATAGTCTGCACACATGTGCGAATTAAACAGGTAAATCTGCACCATCTGCAGAAGTTTTGTTTGTTTTTTTAACAATCGCAAAAGTAATACCCCAGAAATATGGTTTTCCACTGAAGAGGAAGCATCCACAACCAGTTGTGTTGCAGAGTACCTGTGCAGAGCTACTGCACACGTGTTTTGACTAGAGCTGTGTGGGGAAACCTTTCTGGAGACGAACAGTACATTGACCTTTTCCACTCAATGAATGGAACATTGTCACCAGGGTCTTGCAGCAAACTAGTTCAACTCTACGTGACAGAGGTCAAGCCCCAAATACTGCTAACGATGACACCACTGTCACATCCTTAGACCCTTAAGCAGCATACATAATTATGGTCATGCCTGCCACTCAGAGAAGAAGGCAACATAGGTGTTCTGAAAGGTCATTTGAGACATTTTGACACTGCAGGCAGACTCCTGTCAAAAGCTACAGTCAAAATCAACACATTATTATACAGCCTAGGGTCTGACCTTTTCATCAGATAGAGATGCTGTTTTAATTAATTAGTGTTCAACTCTGATGATGAATGGGCATCTGACAGTACAGACTCTTGCTTAATCCCCTGAATCCTTTCTCCAAACTGGGAGAAATGTTTGTTTTGATGACCACAAAATTTAAAAATTCTCCACACTTAGTTGGGGACACCTCGATCCTGGAACTTGGGGCGGGACAGATGACAGGGTTAATGGTACTGAATAAGACCGTGGGACTTTGAGAGTTGTTAGAGATGAGATTGGAAAAGTATTTTGCTCTCACAGCCTTGATATTTGAAAAAGATTTCCCTGAAAATTTCAACGAGAATTTGAAATTTCTCATTCTTCCATTTGCTTTCTGCATTCCCTCCTTGGGGCTCTGGTGGTATGGTATCATTGAGCCAAGGCTAACCGAAAATGCAACTACCTTGCCTTTGTACAAAGTCATTTGTTCAAATTTCACTTTTTGAAAGCGCGTCAGTCCTAATTTGTAACTTACAATCGTCAATGACAAACATCGGTTTTACATAATAAATAATTAATTTCGCTCTGTGAAGGACGTCCTTGTATGAAATGTTGATTGTGATTCTGAACAAAATCCTGAGCTGTTAGCCTTCAACTCAAAACCTGTTTTTCTTTTACCAGGGAACATGTTGCTCATCTCAGATCACAACACTTCTTTCCTACACCATGCAGAATTCATTTTTTCTGCTCTCTCACTCCCTAGAGGGTCTTTCATAATGTACAGATTACTTTGAGGTCACTAGGTTGCTGGGTTGAAGCTGATGCTAAGTGATGGTGTTATTTTTAAACTCAATGCCACTTTATTTTTTAACTTGTGACACATTTGACAAAGAAAATGAAAAGCTTTATGTTGTGTTCACTGTTCAAGATATTTTGAAATGAGACTATCCAGAATGACAGTGGATGCAGCCTATTATTAAGTATTCCCCTTTTGTGATGGCCAAGAAGTTATGTTTTTGAGAATCTACAATGATTCGAAACGTTGCTTGTTCTCTAACTGCGGCTTTGTTTTTCTTTTGGCAACTTTCACAACAGCCTGAACCCCTGGAACCCAGTGTGACAACCCGTCTTTTCCCCATCAGACCTCAGCACTAGCAGCTAATTTAACTCTGGACGTGGGTGCATGTCTGTCAAGACGGCCACAGATGGCTTCTGTTTGTGTCTGTGTTTATTTTGCAACCTGCAAAAGGTCAAGGATGTAACCCTAAAATGTTACACATTCTCTGCAATCATAACTGCTAAACAAACGCCAACAATAACTGATTAAGTAGGTAAGTAAGCAGCAGTAGAGAAAGTAGAAGATAAGTTGTCCTTCCTGTGTCCCCCATACAGTAACATGCCCTTCAGTTACATCATCCTTCCTGCCAATCATCCGGTTTTACTAAACTGGCTCATTAATATTTAACATTATTAATGGAGACCAAGAAATGATGAAAAAAACGGATACACTCTATAGTTTTCCATAACAGCAGATTTGTCCTAAAGAGAAAGAACAAGACTTTGACCTTGGCAATATTTTCACCAAGACTTGAATCAGATCATCTTACAGAAGTCAATAATGGTGTGACATTTCCACATTACTGGACTTTCCTTTTCAAAAAGACTGTTTATAACTTTAAGAAGCTGCAACATGGATAAATGTAGTCAATAGTGTACTTCATTCATGTAAACTTTGTTTGCCAGATTTTTTGTTGGGATACTGATAAATAGATTATCCAGAATCAACACATATTTTGTCCCATAACACCTAAGTACAATTTGAATCATATATATTGTGTAAAGCTTTTCTTGAAAAAAATACAGCAGGGGGACTAAACGCAATCATCCACGTCAGAGCCTGATTTGGGATAAGATGTTTACATGGAACATGAGAAACCTGATTATTCATATGCCTGTATACATGACTGTAACAGTATGCCGTATATGATGTTTACATGCACAACATGTAATAACTGGGAACGTCCAAAAACACGATCATAACAGGATACTTGTGTGCATGAAAACACACCCTTGCTGTCTCATTTCAGGGGTTGGATCCGTCGAAGGTTGCATTTGAAGGCTGAATGCGTCACAGCGGTGTGACAGGGACCCATTTCGGAGACTCCTACAAATGCGGCTGAGAAATTCCCCAAAACTCTGGAACTCCCTACCCAAGGCTATAAGAGATGCAAACTCTGTGAACACTTTTAAACAGCAATTGAAAACTTATTTATTCAGCATTGCTTTTAAGTAATTGTCACTCTTGCCCTGTCTGGTTTTATCTGTTTGTATGTTTGACATTTTGTATTAGTTGTACGCCTTCTTTGTTTTAGTGCTATCTTTCAAATACTTCAGTGTCCCTGGCATACATCCCTGTTACTGCAACAAATCTTTCCAATACCACTGGTCTAATTCTTGTTTATGGTATGTCATCATTTTCTGATTTGTAATAACTATCATTGTATTTGTGGTTCAATACTGTTTTCACAGTTAAACTACTGATTCCAGAAAGGCGGGTTTCAGGAATTTTGCGTGGTATGTTGCACAGACTGGGCTATATACAATCACATGACTTGACTTGACATGACTCTCCCCAAAATTTCAGAGTGTATAACAGGATCCTTTGACAACAGCAATAAAAAAAGATCAAGACTGTCTGAAACACATTGAAAAACATCATGTGGAATCTCTGTTGCACTTTAAATTATGATCCCTGAAGAATAAAGACAATAACTTGAGCAATTTCTTGTAGACAATGCAGACGTGGGGAGAGACAAATATCACAAACAACTCTCATCACACACTGAGGTTGTACGTCATTTGTAGCTGTAGTTTCACAAACTACCAGGGGAATTACAAGATGCAAATCTGAGGAAAATATAAATGTTTGTTGTTAGTGCCATATACAGTATGGCTGCTACACAGCAGGCTATAACACAATCAAGACATCGTGTGAATATTATTAATGTAAAGGGAAAGGTGCAAAAAACTGTAACAAGGGGGATAGGCAACCAGAGAGCCCCAGAGATAGGAAAAATAAATTAAAATAGAGTCAGACTGAGAGATACAAAGGGGACAGACAGAAGTAGAGCAGAATAATGGGATCGCACCGGCTCCCCAGATCAATTCCCCGCCCACATCCCATCAGTCATAGCAATTATGTATGAGGGATCGACTGTTAAGAAGAAAAAAAACCCTAACACCTCTGGATCCTCTTAATTACAAAGCTGCTCAATTCATCTCCACAGGTATGCAGGTATCCCACTGTTATATCTGTTTCTCAAATATGAAGAGGGGTGTGATCTTTAGCTCACATAGGGAATGAAGTGTGTTGAAAAGAGATGTGAGTGTTGACTTCACAGAGTGCTGTGTCTAACCCAAATATACAGTCATTTGAGAGAAAGGGAAACTAATCTAGGTCTGTGAGGCAAGGAAACAGCTTCTATCTCTGACTTGGGGAGAGTGACAGCACGGCCTTGTTTACAGAAGTTAGAACGGGTAAGATATGAACTCCTGTTTCTGACCACTGGATGGCAAACAACTACCAGTATCATTCTAAAATAATTACAATTTAAGTTTGTTTTAAACCTGCATTAATATAGCGTTTTTGATACAGACCACTGAAGGTCTCAAAGTACTCAACACCAGACTATCAAAGTGATTAATTTTGGGAAATGGCTGTAGTTTGGTTAGGTTTAGGCACCAAAACTACTTGGTTAGGTTTGCAAAAAGATCACGGTTTTAAGTTTCATCACCCGACTTACTAATGACTTTCTGGCAGATGGCTTTCTGGCAGAAAGCCTTCGAGTAAGCGTCTCCCATGTGCAATTTTTGCAAACACTTTAGCTATAAGAAGTTTACAAGCAGATATGTTTTTCTGCCCCCTAGTGGAAAAAAATCAATTATTTCAGCAACTATCCTGTATGTGCGTCACATTTTATACATCATTCACTTATGATGCCACTGACAGTGTATATAAATTATTCATCTTAAAAATGGTGGGTAAGGTTCAATCACTTCTCACTTGATTCAGTGTGTAGCCCGTTGCACACACAATAGCATTTGCTGTACATAAACTGTGAAAACCTGTCTGCACAATAAAAACATGCATTAAAAAGTCTGACTGCTGAACATAATTTTAATCTGTCAGAATATTTGGGAAACCAAGAGGATAAAAACCCCTAAAAACCCTTTGTAAGGATAAATTAAAGTACCTGCAAATCAAAAATGCTAATCTGCATTTTAAGATTATTGTCCCAGATTCAGAGTATTTTCAAACAAATGGGTAAAAAGCCCTAAAGAAGTGAGCCTCCATTTTCATTCATGCTCAACAGCCATGTAGAGAAACAACTGCAAAATGCTCAAAAATACAAGCTTATACACGAAACTCAACTTGCATCTCCTACTAAAAGTTAATATCTAGTTGTTAAAACAATTACGGTTTTGACTGATTCAAGTCAAAAGTGCATTATTTTAGGAGCTTCTGGGGACAAACACCCCATTAAACAAAATTCTCAATAGTTTTGAATCCAATAAACGTTTCAAACCTATTGAGAATTTGTTACACAAGACGCCATGTTAGCTCATTCCTATGGCATTTACGGTACTACCTGAAACATCGAAACCTAGTCAGTTACATTTGCCATTCCCCTCACACTTTCTACTGTACAGTAAAGTGGCAAATGTCTTCGCTGGAGCCTTGTCTCCTTTATCAGAACAGAAAGGACACAATTTCATATTCTTTTGAACAGCTTTTTAGTACAACAACTTCTCCCTGTCATATAAAGGGATAACTGATGGGCAAAGAAGGAACACCCTGATTGAGTTGGGCGGGAGCAAGGAGGAGTGTGAGAGAGACAGGGTGAGATTGGCTATAGATAAGAAAATGTTGTTCCTTTCAGACAAAACGACTGGCAAGGTGTAGAGCAATATCACTGAGAGTGAAGGCGAAGGATAGAGTAGGAGAATTAATGAGGTGTCCTGTGCAAAGCTAATGTCTTGCTTAAAGCTGCTGTGAGCAATTTTACACCCAAGCAGCTCTAAGTGACAGCGTGAGGTGACTGAAAAAATATCTGAATTTACTGTTCGTAGTAATGCCAGTAAACTGCACACAAGATATTCACTTTTTATTAAGTGAGTCAGTGGTCTCTTTATTCCAAAGAATACGACGGGGGTGAGAGATTTAGCCAAAAGTGCCAAAAGACAGTGTTGTAAAAGCCTCAGTAGAAATTATGACACACTATTAGGGTTTCCTCTTTGTTATGGGGCCCCATATGACTCATTGGGTCCAATTACAGAAGCCGGTTGTACGCGATTGAATGTCCGAATGGTGAAAGGATAAGAAATGAGGCAGAGAGAGAGTTCATAAAAAAGGAGAATGTGACACCTTTATCCTTTTGATTAAATCAAGGTGTCCCATTCTTCTAAGTGGACACTGGCTGACCCACAGGCAGTTGCGGAGAAGTTAATGCTGTGGAGTGATTATTACTGCTCAAACCTCAGTGTAACGAGGAAGCCCATTACAACGATCCACTGGGGTGGTGCTGCTGTACTTGGCTTAAAGTCCCAATTTGTACGAGAATTGCCCGTCTGTTTGGGCGTAGGATAGCTGAGTCACGGAAATAAAAGTGAGGTCAGCTTCTTCTTTCCCCCTGCAAGCCAGGGGCTATATTTGTGTGCATATGTGAACTACGCTGATTATGCAACGTGTTACTGCCTTAGTCCTGTTTAGCAATCTACAAATGTGCTTCAAATCCATCTTTGTACTTCATAATATTTAGATGCTTGTTCAGTGGCTAGCGATGACTATAGTTTAAAATGAAAGGAGCACTATGAGCGCTTAGATTGGCACCAGCCCTCCGCAACCCTGAACAGGATAAGCGGGTGGACAGATGGATGGATGGATGGAGGGAAGAAACATTTTTACAGAATCTGCTAGTGTTTACAAAAGTATCTAAATGTGCTTTTCAGGGTCTCAAGACTGCAGCCCATTTTGGGTAAAATGGGATTACTGTGTTTCTATTTTCAGCCTAAGAGTGGGAGGTTTGTAGTGAGCCGAAAACCGTTTTCCCCCCGTGGCGTTGCTTTATTTACTTTCTGGGAGAACCACAAAAAAAAAAAAGGATTTTGAATTTGTTGCACCTCGTGTTGGCTACTTAATGCAATACACATAACACCAGATTGCCTTTACGAGACCATTTGATGCCATTGTAAAAGAAATTGTGATCTCTGTAATGAATTAAATCCAAAATGATATGACATGGTCATTGTTAACTTAAAATACAGCTACTACACCACCTACACTGGGAATGCATGCAACAATGCAATACACCTCAGCCAGTATTTGCAGTGCAGATCGTTGCTCAACTTTGATGTCAAAAGATGCTTCTTTTTTTTAACTTTAGCCAGCTGTGTTGAGATATTGTCCGCTGTCTTAAATAACATGTTCTTGAGATGCGTTAGACACACTGAGTAAGGACAATCTCGTTGAATGTGAGGCGTTTGTATAATTTAGGTCTTATCTGTGGCTGGAGTCTGAGCTACATCATGAGTTTTGCATGATGTGGGGAACAAGCTGCACATCTGACTTTTAGCGAGTGTACATATTGCTACCCTTGTCTCTGATGTACTGAATTATGCTTCAGTGGAAACATTCAGCATCCAGAAATTTCACCTTTTCAGTTATGCTCCTCCAGGCCCAAAGATCACATCAGGATTTCTGGGGAAGAGTGGATAGGGAGTAGTAGGCTTTAAGATTCTGCTTCCATCTATTGGTTTCATAGTGTTTCTTTGTGTGCTTGTTTTTTTTTTATAGTCGCAAGTCTATTTTGTTCATCTTGAGTCAGATTCAACTACAGAAGACATCACAGGGAATAGAGTGGAGAGAAGTAGAGAAAGTTCGGACAAAATGTGCAGCTCCCTCAGCTCCTGACGCTTTACATATGAGGATAATCACACGTTTCCTAAAATGGGTCAGACAGAAACCCACTTAAATGTACATAGTTCCCCTTGGGGAGCTTTATGAGACTTTCCAATATGCTGTGGTATAGTAGGAAAGAGGGAACTTCTGGACTGTTGTACAAACATTTCATGGATGGAGTGTATAATGAAGAGAGACCTTTTTCAATGTATTTTAAGCATTAAAAATAATGTTTATGTACATTTCCAGTGAACATCCCTCTTGACATTAACCTTGAATCAGTTCTCACATTCTCCCTTGTCAGCTGGTTTGGGTCACTTACACTACAAACAAGAACAGGTTACAGGCTGTCGTTAAGGTGTGTAGTAAAGTTGCACGCATGACCTTAAGTGACCTTTTTGATCTATAGAAGATTAGGATTTTGAAGAAAGCCCAGTCAATCCTGGCTGATCCAAGCCACCTCCTGTATGAGCAGTTCAAGTTGCTGCCATCTGGCCGCAGATACAGTTTGCCAAGGTGTAGGACAAACAGGATTAAAAACTCATTTGTCCCTGCTGCCACTGGCCTTTTAAATAATGTAATGTGATAGCTAACTGTATTTATTGATTATTTGTATTTGTTGTGCATTGTGGTTGTTGTTTAAGATGTCGCTGCTGACTGTACAACGAATTGCCCCTTGGGCATAATAAAGACATCCTTGATCCTTGATCCTTGATAAAGATGAAACATGATAGTAAATCTAAGTAAACAGGGTAATACAGCACAGTACACCAATTCTGATCATGCTTTGAGTATGTAATGTGGGGACACTGAAAGAAATTGGTAAATGGACTAAATGGACCCACACACTCACACGCCAATGACAGCAGGGTACCAAGCAAGGTGCTGCCCTAACCATTGGGAACAATTTGGAGCTCAGTGTCTTGCCCACGTCGACATTTGCCTGACCATGTAGAAGTGTCCTTGGGCAAGGATCAAACCAACAACCCTACTATTATTAGGGGGGACCCACTCTGCCTGCTAAGCCACAGCTGGCCTTACATCATACATATTATATCACACATAAATTATACATAAAAATGCCACCACAATATTCTCTCACAATGGACACTTACAACAGAAATGGAGCTAGAAAGCAAAATATTGCCAGATGGTGGTGTTACAGCTCCAATTACAGCCCAATCGATAAATTGACTAACTAACGAACTTGTTGTATTGGGCTTTGTTGTGCTGTAGAGGTCCACTGGGCAGTCCAAAAGAAATGTCAAAATTAGACGAATTTGGCGACGTTACATAATTGACGTTGAAGTTACATAATTGTCTGTGTTTTTACTCTGCAAAAATGTACAGTCATTGAGATGATTATGGCTAATGCATGCTTTGTTGTCATGAAAGACAAATAAACACAGTCTGGCACTGTTTTTGTGGCAGGTTGAGTTAACAAGAGGGAGCTGTTAGCAGCTTGGGACAAATACATAATGGACTTGACACTTAACAATGCTGAATTCAGCATTGCTCCATGGAGGCGGCGCAGCCTGCCAGTAATGCAGCGTTATGCAGTAAAATATTATGCAAAATTCACCAACACACACTTACACTCAGCACTAGGCTGATGTGGCCAGCTGTTAAAATTTGCTGGTCAAACAAATACATCATGTTGCACTTGGAGCCTCGTTTTGAATTATTTGTGATGAC
Organism: Gadopsis marmoratus; assembly: GCA_036023855.1. Lineage (NCBI taxonomy): Eukaryota > Metazoa > Chordata > Actinopteri > Centrarchiformes > Percichthyidae > Gadopsis > Gadopsis marmoratus. The sequence continues at coordinate 35,713 of JAVQJF010025181.1, read as the reverse complement.
ACAAGGACAACAAATTAGTGATGCGCTCCATGTACATTATATGTACTCGCGCATGTGCATGTTATGACACAGGCTCAGTAATGGGGTTATGACCCATTTAGGCTTAAAGGCTGTGTCTGAATGTTGTCATTTGCATGAACTGTGACAAAGGAGAGACATAGGTGCACCCAAGTGGACTATCATGCATGTATGTAAAATGTTCCTGTTTCAGCGCTTTGGTTCACTTATCAACTACTATAGATAACAGTCCACAACCCTTCTGCAGGCATCAAACCTTAGTTTGCATCCCATCCAGCACCACTGAATGCCATGTGGGTGATGTGTGGCTGTAATGAAAGGCTGTACTGGTAAGGAGGTGCTTGGATTAGTAGCCTGTGATGAACATTTTGCCTACACGAGCATTGTCAGGCACACTGACAGTGATGGGGCCTGATTAAACTAGACCATTAAGGGATGACGACAATGATAAATGAATATAGAGGAAGAAGACCATAAATGGTATATCTTAACTTTTACAAAACATTATATCCCTAAATGCAGATTTTGTGAAATATAAATCAGCCAGAAAGAAATTGGTTTTACCAAGTACTCACTTTTTAAAAGATTTGTTTTCCCCATTCACTCTATAACATGAAACCAACATTTATCCACTGGAGTGCATATGTGTGGTGTGACAAACACTGGCTTACTGTAAACAGGCAGACAGACAATATATTTTCAAATTTAGTTGACTTAGTGTGACTTAGTTGTCAGCTGCTGAAACGCACCAACGCTGAATAGTGAAGGTTATGAAATACTGGACGAGGTTGCGTTTGCAAGAACCAGACAAACGTGACTGAAGTTGGTGTATTCTACTGTTCATTTGAATTGGCAGTCTTTATTATATATGCTATTTTGTTCATGTGTCTCAGTATAAAGAGCTCTACTCTGTTCTTACTCGGGTGAATGGACTGCACTTTCTGAACTGTGTGACATGTAGCTATTCATCATTGTGATGGTACAGCAGGGTGCAGGGCTGCAGCTACTGGTGATGCTGGGTTGGATGGTCCAGTGCCCAATCACAAACTGAAGGGAACCAATGCCATCAACAGCAGGAAGAAAAAATTGCCCAATACACTCTATATTTGTCATTCAAGCACAACTTGGGCACAAAAGATAGACACAATGGTGATGTTACCTCCCTACTGATAAATAGCTACCCACAGAGTCCAGCCAGGTTTGGCACAGCACCTGATGTCAAAAAGGAGAATGATGTAGTGTCATGTGGTGACCTAATTTGTGCTCCCCATAGCCCTATAATTATGAGTCATGCTGCAACACAAGCAGTCTGTAGAGTACAGTAAACAAAGGATCTGATTTTGATTTCCTTTATTTTAGCTGATACCATTTTAGCTGCATCAGTTCATTAAATTACGCCCCGAACAGCCTGACAGCGAACCTTAGAATAGGCTCGGAACATCTCTTGTACTAATTTGACAATCTCATTCCAACAGTATGTCAGAACATATTATATTACACAGAATAATCCCACTTGACATAAGTTTTAACTATAGGCTTATTTTTGCATTTTATTTGCAGGTAATTCATTTGAACCACTCTACTCAATTTCAAATATTTAAAATGATCAAAACCGATTGTATCTTTTAAGTATATAAGTTTAGTCCTCTCTTCCTGCCCAGAAGGGACAGTGCATTATCTTTCTTTGGGTTTCCAAAGGAGCTTTCCAAGAGATAGAGGGCAAACTATAAGTTTAAGTTTAAGTTATCTTTGAATAGTCCTTTTTACCTTTACAACTATCTGTGTTTGTGCCGGTTCTTCCTTATAAAATAAAAAAATACTGTAAATAGATGTCTCCTGTCTCAGGGTGTTAACCTCTTAACCTCTGCCAGACACCATCAGAGCGTCCATCTTTACAACTAATGTTACGCAGCCAAATGTTCAAACTTGCAGTAGACAGAAATTGTAGTTAAGACCCCAATATTTCCAGGGATACCGAATATGTCAGGCTGTTCTACATAGAAATCAACATAAAAATAATGCAGACACAGCAAGAATATTTCAACTTGACGTTATGGAATTGTGTGGCATGTTGGTTGGAATAAGCAGATACAGAATAACATTGTCATATTGTGTAGAACACGTTTGTTTTAAATTTAAAGCAATTAAAGTGGAAAATCAATAGTTTTAAGATGTTAAAAGGCATGAACTGAACTGAATTCTTGCCCTCTGTTTGTGACTGAGCTGCTGAAGAGCAGGACTCATGTTTTATCATCCAAATTGAACAACGCACACACAGCCAAATTAAATAAATGCTCAGTTGGACTTCAAGATCTTGTTGAAAACAAACAGAAATGTCAGACAAATAACTACAGCAGCTTAAAAAACAATCTGAATTTAAATTGGAAATGTGCAAGATGATACTATCGGAAATGTCAGCTTTCACCTCAGTCCTGACAACAGAAAGTAATGCATAAATGCTGTCGTATTAAATTGAAAATACCTACAGCTTAGCTTGTTTGAGGGCATGCTTACATAACAACACTTTTCCAAACAAGTAGACTTGGCAATGAGAAGCAAAGGCAATCATGCATTCGGACAAAGACAACATGCAGGATGATTTTAACTTGGAAACCCACTTGGACACAAGCTGCATCAACTGAATGATATCATGGCAACAAGCATCATTAGATCCCTCAGCATATTAGTAGCTTTGAAAAGGCGTAAGGTGTCTCTGACCTGCAGTATATCAGTATCACTATACTACTTTCCATCACTGCAACAATGAGGACACTGAGGATTTCATCTATCAGCTTAATGTACTCTGTTTCTATTTAGGTAACATTTCTTATGAATGCCTCCAGGGATGGATCATACAATTCCTAGAATCATTATCGTATGTGACAATTCAACCAGCTACTATCGATTTAGCCTTTGCATCTTTCTCCCACAGCTTTGCTTGGTTGACCCACACGTTAGCATTTCACTGTCATTAGCTATACTGTGTCATCATCCGCGTCATCTCCAGCTCTGTCCTGATATTGAGCTAATTCTACATGCGGTGCACAGCAACTTATTATTTTTAAGGCAACGAGACCAAATTGAACTATTGCTTCTCTGTGATAATAATGAGTGATAATAATAATAAACTAGCACCTCATTTTTGCCGCCAAAGTGCTACAATAAAAAGAAAAAGAAAAAAACAAATAATAATAATAATAATAATAATAATCCGAGCAAAAACAATAGGGTCCTTGCAGGTTTCCCTGCTCGGGCCCTAAAAAACTGGATGCAGCTAAGCCAGGCAAGGCAACACTGTAAAGTCTAAAGGTATATATGGAGTAAGAGATTACAAATGAAAAAATAGAAACAGATATGGTGTGTTAAAGTAGAGTGGGCACAATGCTAAAGTAAATTGAAACATTTATTTCAATGAAGCACCTGAAATGCAGTGAAACCCTCCTATTTACAGTATATAAGCAGTGTTTGAGGTGGAACTTTCCGTTAAACAACATCCATTTGCAGCTCAGTGTGACCACAGAAACCAAAATGTGTCACAATGTCCTCGCTGGCGCTGTTGCACAGCTGACATTTTCCTCTCATGCTACATGTTGATGGCAGATCTGCACAGACACAGGCACACAGCACTGGATTGCCAGTGAGCTCATGGCTTGTAGCGCCTGTGGACCGATGTCAGTGGCTCTGATTGCACATGACAGCTAGTGAACGTGACTGTGAGAAAATGTTTGAGAGCACACAGTACACATCCAACCCCGTGTAGCCCTCAAACGCATGCACAAACACTGGGAATACACATGTACATACAGAATGACGTCCTGAGTTGTTTTGTCATGGTCAGAGTCAAACCATATGTGCTTCTTCAACACTACATTCTGTATGTTATACCACAGATTGCATGACCCAATCTAGAGACATGATATTCAATACACAGTAAAGTAATTTAGCTCTGCATAATTCTGTTCTTAACAGGCATTTTCGAACAGTTCTGGGGACTTCCTGAAGGAACTGCCCACTGGGGATCTCCCCCAGGGACTACATACCTACAAGGGCTATTACATCGCCAATAGAGAGGCTGAAGTGACTTAAGACGGCCGGCGACTTCTGCGCGACATACAACAACAACAGCTACAACCGTTAGTCCATTTGTTTGTGCTTTGTTCCATTTTTCAACCGTTGCAAGCTGTGAACGTTTTACATGGGTTTGTAAAAATTCCTGTTGCTGCATTGGCTCATGTGTTAGACCAATCACTTATGTCACTCAAGGTTCCGCTTGTGCTGGGAGGGTGTAGGAACTAAACAAAAGTCCCTTAAATCACTACATTGGTTCCCAGTTCTTGCAGCGTGGACACAATATAGAAAGGGGGTGTCCCCCAATTGTTGTTGAAAAGTATGAAAAAGTTCCTCTGGTACAGAAATTCCTATTGTCTTTTGCACTATGCTAAGCGTTACAGCCATCCCGTTACTCACTCAATTTCTCACAATTATCAGTTTTTTGGAATCATTTGGAGTATATATTTATATGGTAAAGTCATATATCACAGACTTCCTGCTAAACTGCTTTGTATTGTTGTGCTGCAACGTAAAATACTCAAAGAATGAATGACAAACAAAAACTGTTACAAGGAGAATCGCATGAAATACAGTGTACCTTCTGGTTTTGAAAAATGCTAAACAAAATTGAACTTGACTGTGGGATTAAACTGATTAATCAAATAGGAAGTGATTTCAATTAAAAAATGTATTGTATGCAGTATGATTGATTTCATAAACCCACACTCCGACCTCTTGTGTTTGCTTCAGCGATGCTCAGCACAGTTTAATTTGCAAAAAGTAGGTCGTTGCATATTTTTATTGTGTTCTTGTTATTTGCTCTACAACTGAGATAATCAAAGGGAGTGGATCACCCACAAGAAGTGCTCTTACGTTACGTGCTCTTATCTCCTTGCAATATCTTTTAACTGTGTATCTTATTCTGTGCCACAGCATTGCTCTTTTGCAGGCAAAGTGGAATTGGACTGAGTCAGTCATCTATATGCATCGATATTTATCAAAACACAATCACCGGTAGTCAACTATATTGAGCTCGTGTGAACAGAATATGTGAATATAGAATATGTAAAGAGTTGATATTTGACATCTACTGCCTAACCTCATCATTTCCCAAAGAGCAAGCACCAAGCTAGGCACAGCAGAGATTAGGATGTGATTATAATAAATGCCATGCATCAGATCCAAGCAATCCAGACACGCCAGTAGATAATTAAAAACCTGGGCATATTTTTTTTTTTTTTAAGTGAATACTTGGGAATGAGCTTTGAGCAGTCATAATTACAAGTCAACAACAGGATACCCCTTAAGACAATGCAACAACCTAAAAGAAGATGAGCAAATATAGTACAGCCCAAACATTGATGATTCTCAAACATGAGTATTCATATTTTACAACTTTGTAAATCAAGAGTATAAATCAAGAAGGTCATTTACAAGTTATGCTGCAAATGCAGCACATGGCTACAGTAAGAAAATAAGGAGCACGCAAGCAGAAATTAGCACCCAGCCAACAGACACCAAACATTACCCACAGTGAAACAACAAGCTGCAGTCTCATAGCTTAAGGAGCACAAACTACTAACCACTAACTACTGATCCGAGCCAAACACCTGTTAGCACAAGCAGCAGGTACTTGCAGTGGCTTGGGTGAAGTGAAGCAGTGACCTCTGGTGTCTCAGTGGAGAGGAATCCCTTTCGTAACAGTATCTAAATGGCCAATAGCTGGACGGAAAACCTCTTCTTGCTTGATGTGGCATTTGAGGCCAACAGCTGCCATGCGAAAGGATTTGGCTAAGCTTGCTGCAAAGACAATTATTTCCCCTTGTCAGGCTATCTTGCCTGTAAAATGCTACATGAGCAACAGGACCCTGTTCCTGGTGCGTGGTTTAACTAATTCTGCTAAAATAATACAGTCTGTTCTCATCCAGCTAATTTGGTTCTTTGTGTGCAGTTTGAGGATTGATTTTCCTGCATGAATAAGTGTGCTCATATATTTAAATAAAGGCAAAACGAGTGGAGAGTTGAAACCGTAATTAGTATTTATAAGATTGGCTGAGTGCCGATCATGTGATTGCAGTTAAACGAAGTAGGTGTGCCTCCCTGCATGCATTGGGGCAATAGATTAATTGACATAATCTCATTCTCTGTGTTCCAGCATTGTTACGGTGCCGTTTTGTTCTATATTGTGCCCCACAATGTTTCCATGGTTTCCACACTCCCATCGCTGTTAGATATTACCAATGAATGTGGACAGACTACAAGTAATGTTGTGTGCATGATAAGTGAGGTCCTATCCAATGGATGCGCAAGACTTTTGTGATAATCACAAGCCTGCAATGAAAATGAAACCTTACTAAAACGTTTGACACAAATCAGATCTCATTAAAAACGGGGGTAAAGGATTTGACATTTTATATTCATATATTTTTATAAAATGGTTTTATGTCAAAGTTGACATTGAAACAAACGGGTGACACTGTTAAGTGTATATAAAGCTGCCGGTATACTCCAACAGGAATATTTAATTTAACTTAACTTCTCCCCCCACATCTTTCTGACACTGGATTTTGGGGAGCTGCATTGAACAATTTCTGTAACTTTCCAAAGCCTACTTAGCTATGTGGAGGTGAAAGTAAGCAGAGTTTGAACTCCTGTCTTAACAAATGAGCAAACCACGTTATTATGAGATGTTAGCTGCAATACAAAATATCTTGTGTCAAATATTTATCTAGCCTGTTGCACTGAAGTATCATTTGTTTTGGTTACGCGTAATTAAACATTTTGTGCATATCTCTGTTCACAAGGTAACGCTTCATTGAATTTGGACATATAAAAGCACTTAGATCAATACGATCTTGACAAAGTCAGACCCACATTTCATCACTCCTCTATTCTTTGTGCCCCCTTTAAATGTGAAATATCTCCAGCATGATGATATCTTTGGCAACAAATAGCACTTCAGAGTCAAATGATATGGATTTACATGACATTCACAGATCAGCAAGGATAGTTGTAATTACTGTATGAGACACATTAAAAGGAGATCAGATAAACTGTTTTTGATGTTTATCTTTAGAGCCTTTAGCTTATTCACAAAGTGGTTTATCTTATCTTAATATTTTAAAACAGCAGTAAAAAAAAAATTTGAAGTCATGCTTGCAAAGCCTTGCATAACAAAATGAACCACCAAACTTAGCTGCGCCTTCTTAATTATTTTATTTTAACTCAATTCACCCAAAGTTAGCCTTTTAGCTGTTTGCTGGGTTAAAAGGCTGGTTTGCTTAACTCACCAATGATGGGATCACGCTTTACCAGTGTTTTAAATGATGCACATACTTTTGTTTACCATTCATTCATTCATTCATTCACTTGTAATGGTTCAGTGTCAGTGGAAACATGCACCGAGCTTTGACATATTGCCCTCGAGGTTTTGCAGATTTACCAAAGTACAGATGTAACGTCACACTGAGACAGTCTGAGCGAAAACATGTCACCCAGATCTCCCTTCAGAGGCCACCGTCCAGGGTCGGCCTGGAGGCCAGATCACTGTGATGTCACAAACCCTCAGCATACATGACAGCGTTATGACATCACCTGTCTGAGACGAAGACGTCCATTACTGTGATATGGTCTATCATTGACAATGCCTTCTGTCTTCTCCTGTTCGCTCCTCTTAATTCTTGTTTAACGTTAAAAGGTGAGCAGTGTAAGGACAACATTTTAACTCATTTCTATTAAAGGTGTTCCTTCCCCTTTAAGTGTATTTGTAAAAATAATATGTTTATTCCACTGCGCACTGGATTTACTGCGCTGTCTTGTTGCATTGTACTGTATGTCAGATTTTATTATATATGTCAATTAAAGCTGTGACATATTGCTATTTCATGATACTAGATAACCTCACACGAACAGATGGTGCATGATGAACCGCACACTGACCTGAGTATTGGCTTCTGTTTAAAGCCACTAGTGAGCACAGATGTCCACACACAGATAATCATACATGTAGAGTGCAGATATATATATATATATATATATATATGGGGCCTGCACTCATACTGTGCATGCTGTTGTGAGAACAATTGCATGACAGTGAATACAGTATATGTTTGATTTGTCTATAAGCATTGCTCTATGGATGGAAATGTTGGTCTGTTCGTTGGTCCACTGGAGACTAGAGTTTGCATCTTGTGTCCTGCATGTGCTTAGGTTTAGGTTACAAAATCACTCCAGTTAATGTTAGGGACAGATTGTTGTTTGGGCTAAATCTTAATAAAGTAAACACATCCCGTCTGGTTCAAGTCACTGTTGACTTTTTCATTCAAGACCACGATCTTCCCATAATCTTAACCAAGTGTTGCGAGTGCCTTAACATAACCAGAAAAATCAATATAATCATAACAAACAAATAAACATTTGGGTTGATTTTTTTATTCCAATACAGTAGATACTTTTAGCATTGCAAGTAAAATGTAGATTATTTGTTTATCAAATTAAAACCATCAAGAGGTCCAGTCACAATCCTGGAATATACCTAGAACACAGTATCTGTTCTGAAAATCCTGCTGAGAGGAAACACACATACAGAGTACAGTATGTTTCTGTGCCAGCCTAAACCTGACTGACTGAAAAGGTTCAGCAGAAGAAATGTGAGAGTACATTCCATCTCGTATGCATGAGATGTTGAGATATTCAGATACTGAGATAGAAAATATTATTGATTGGTCAGCAATGTTTCAAACTGAGTCTGAAAACCTGTTTTTACAGATTTGCCATTCATTGATTCCTGTCTGCCGTTCAACTGTGTCTGCTTCATTTCTTAAATTTTTATTGGCCATGGCCATTGGTGTCTGATGTGACAAATACCAACCATCTGGTGTCTGCAAGTGGAGTGGAAAAAACCATGGAATATATTTCCAAATACTCTTTGCTCCAGGCATGATCTCAAATGTCTGTGATTCTGTGCTTGACCTTCAGCTTAAAATACAAGTGTGTTATTTGCTCCTGATTCTCCAGACAGATCACTCTCTAACCACCCAGCTCTTGAGCCACCTGTGTCCTGTGCAAACTATTCTAGTTAGACGGGCACCAGATGTCCTGGAAGATATGTTTAAAATAACACGAATAATGGACACCGTTCACTGCAATGAACTTTACATGATCGTGTATCTTAAAATAATCTTTTCCAAAATTCATCAGCACAAACATCTAACAATATTTTGATTATTATTACATTTTTAAGCATGTCTCTCTATAAATCTCTTAACCCACTTTGCCAAATGTGTAATTTTGTTATCTGTGTATAACAAATGAGATGCACTACATGCTATTAACATAATTTGAAGGGTGATGGACTGGAGTGTGTTTGATCTTAACAAGCACAGTCACTTAGAATATCAGATTTTGGCATTGAGTCTTACATATACTATACCCATCAATCTTGTTAATCATTACCCAGGTCAAACATTAGAAAGGTATTAGGATGTAATTAAAGGAGCTCTCTGCATGTAATATCACCATTCAGTGCATGGCCTTTTACAAAAACATACATTTTCTATGTTATACGTGTTGGATTTAAACTTGTTTAAGACATTGCAAAGACTTGTACATGTGAATGGATGTGAGGCTGCTGCAGTACATATGCCTTTTCTGCCTTTTATCAAGCCTCTCAGGCATCTCCCTGTTTCGTACAGCTGCCTTTGAAGGTCACCTCAGAGCAAAAAGATAATATACTTGTTTAGTAGAGAGCTACGCTAACCTTCCCAGAATATTAACACTGACATACAGTAGATATGGATAAGAACTGCGTGTTGAATAGCACATTTCATTTATTACCCTATTTGTTACATCCCCTGGGTTTTTTGCCTTTTTCCTGTATTTTTTTTACATCCTTCCTGTCTGCTCAGTTCCTGTTCTTGTGTATCATTGATTAGCCACACTGTTACCTAGTGTTCACCTGCCTTTAATTCCCTCATTAGTCTCTTGTCTATATATACCGGTTCCTTTCCTTTGTCCTATGTCAATTCATTTTATTTGTACCTCTTTTTGTAACTCTGTTTGTATCCTCGTGTGATCGACTGCTTGGACTATTTGCCCTGTGTTTGGTTTCCGTATTCCAGTCTTGCATTGTCTGTTCCCTTTGCCTACCGTCTCCAGACCTCGACTTTCCTGCCTACCTACCAGTGTCTGTATTACCTGAATCTAGGTTCATTTGTACTAATAAATCGTTGAACAGCTCCCGTCTGTCTGTGCTGTCGGCACTTGGGTCCTTTCCCTGCTACCTGAGCCACTCAATGTGACAGATTGAATCGACCAGTCTTGGACCCAGCGGACAGCCAGCTTCCCACCCTGCATTTTTGCTGGGAGGATTTTGTTATTTCTGAGGAGGTTCTTTTTGAGGACCCACACTTCTTCAGGTCCCTTGGCATCCTCTGGGAGTGGGACTGGGGGATAGCCTATAGAGTGGCTTTTAGCAGGTGGGGAAGGTATTTCCGCGCTTCACCCTGGTCTGCCATCCTCTGACCTGCTAGCAACCTACATGGTGCTCCTGAGCTTAAAACCCAGATGTTCTCCTTTTATAAGTTCCTGGGGATTTCCATGGACTGTCTGAAAAGCAACCCTGACAGCCAGTGGTCACCTTATGAGGGCACTCATCTGGTCATTTTTACAGGAAATGGCCATGGAAGACGCGGTGATCATGGCACCGTATGCCATTGGGGGTCTCTGCTGCCCCGCACCACAGATCCTCCGTGGACCAATGCCACAGACCGGCCCACACCTGTACCTGCGCTCCAGTCGGCAGTCCGGGCGACACCTGCTCCTGGTTCCCAGTCGGCAACACGACTGGCTCCTGTTTCTGTTGCCAAGTCTGCTGAGCTGCAGTTCCGGTTCAGCTGCAGCAGCCTCCAGTTCCTGCCTCCAGCCTGCAGTTCCTGTTCCTGTGTTACAGAGGCCACAGTCTGTTCTGCAGCAGTCTCCTGTGGTTGAGCTTCTTCTGCGTGGCTGCCCCGACTGACCAGCCCGACTCCCTTCCTGACCTCAAGCTCCGTTGCTGACTTTCGTTGTGGTCCTGTTTTTGTTGTCACCCTCCTGAGAGGCTCCACATCTTTGCCCTGCCTCCAGGCCATCCGCCTGAAGGTTCCTGCTCGGTGTAGCCCTGCCTCCAGGCCGCCTGCCTGAAGTTTCCTGCACTGTCCCTGTCCTTCAGTTCCCAGGTCAAAATGACGGATATGAGCAATCTGGCACTCTGGCACATAGAATGACCCTCATTGTCAATGCTTTCCAAAACCCATATAATCATTGCAAAAATGATCGATGTAAATGTTTTCTGATCTGCCATCGCTATGGTCAAAGTTTGGATAGGTTTAGGCACAAAAACCTGAGGGAGCGCTAAGTTCGAGAACGATTGCAGGACAGAGTGGTCAGCTGGTGGGGAACAGCGTGCAAACAGCAGTCTCCCGTGTTAAAGTCACATGATTTGTACCCTCAACTATCAACTCACCCTCCTCCCTGAGAGGGCCTTGTCAGGTAAACGTAAACAAATGTAATTTTAGGCATTTAAACAGTGACCAAATTCTGTCCATATACTATGGCGACATACTATACATTTACTTGCACCATGAAAAGAAGCTATTGCTTATTCCACCAATTCAGTAATGCTCCTCGTACCCCAACTACCACTGTAACAGTGAGCAACACCCTGCTCCTTGCACACACTTTCACACACATGAACACCTGGATGCTGTCCAGTATAATCACTATCATTTACTAGCACCGTGCAGCTCCACATGATCATTTGGCAGAGCAAGGCTGAGCATGTATGAACAGAAACATGATTACATAAGGTATTGGCCTGGGAAACCAGAGAAGTTTCAAGCTGTATGTGGTGTGCATAGTAATACCCTCATGCATTATGTTTAGTAATTGTAGGCAACTGGCATTAGAACGTAAAGTAGCTCCAAATATGGTAAGTTGCTTTTAATGATTTCTAAAGCATCTGAAACATACCAGGCTAGGTTAGGGTAATAAACAAGAAAGAAACTATTTTCCAGAAATACACTCTTCTGTCAGTGGCAGAATCTTTCTTCCCAGAAGTCCTCATGGGAAACTTACTTTGTTTACACAACATGTGAGCAAAATATATCCAGACATATAATCTTTTGTGCCATGGGAATTTACCAAATAAAGGCTGAAATCATGTAACCACAGAAACAAAAGCCAATACTAACTTTGGATTTTTTCAAATGACCATGCTAATTATTGGGATAATACAAGGTGACTGTGATTACATATTTTTGTGATCAGATATTGAGTCCAGGTGACCATTGGGGCAGACATCAAATGCTGTGTAGTGTGTTAAAAAACATGTGGTCACTGCAGTTTCAATACACCAATGATTTTGCATTGGCATTCAAAGTGGAGGTGTCAAATGCATGAATCATTCAAGAGGAAGAGGAAGCAGAGCAAATGGTGAATTGCTATGGCGTTTGCGCATGTGGTTGTGTGTGTGGGAGAGAGAGAGTAGAGTTTGTCTGTGATTTTGTGTATTTTTCTGTATCTGCATGGAATGGGCATTTATTTACGTGTGTGCACACATATACTGTATGTTTGCTTGTTGTGTTCATGTGTTACAGGCCATCGGAGAAATCATAGAGGAGGATAGAGCTGGCGCATGCATTTTGCATGACTCTTTCTCTCTCTCTCTACTCTCAACCTACCAGGACAGACTTTGTGACCAGTGACAGGGAACTTTAACATGTGCTGACAGCTAATCAATAGCAGATAGTGTTTTTCAGCTTTTAGGGAGAACCATTAATATCAGACTGTGCCATCACTCTCAAAGCCAAATCAGATATTTCCATGGGTATGTGTGCATGTTTCGACTGCATATGTGTGTGTCTAACGCAGATCACAGCAAAAAAAAAAAGAAAAAAGTAGAAAATACATCTGGTCATATCTGGATAGGTGTCCAGAAGATAATGGTCTATACTTGAAGGGTACTGGTGATACACAACTATCAGGTGACAAAATGTAACCCTAAAGGTCTGTTCAGACCAGACACGAAGCAAATGTTTTGCATGGTGCGATTACCTACAAAGTCAATGCAGAGATGTGAATTCACACCAGCTGACACCAATCCAAAATGAATTGAAATGTTTGAACTTGCTTACCGCATAGGCCTGTCAGCGTTCCTCCTGACGTCACTGACAATCAGTAATGGAGGACAAACTTACTGTCATTCAACGTCTTTTCTGTACAGATACAAGAGAGAAACCAGCAAAACCATAGAACTGAAAATTTGTATCTGTTATTCGTGGGTTGCAAAATACTCCCAATACACTCCAGCGACCGTATTCACGTAAGTTACAAGTTACAAAAGACGAAAATTCGCCTCACGTTTTTGTTTAAACAAAGATTTAGGCTAACACAGGGCCACCAAATGCCAATTCCTGCCACTGTCCCGGAACCAGAGGGCAACTGTGAGTCCAAACTCAAATGCTAACATCAGAAAAGTACTCAACATTGCATAGAAACAGCAAAAACAGAGATATTGTTCTTTTGACTCCAAACATTCTTCTTCCTGGCGCCTACATTACCCACAATGCAACTTGTCCACCAACATTCATTTTGGAAATTTGGATGTGTTGTGCTAGTAGTAGCAGCTAATATAGTCCCGAGCTGCTAGCCTCAAACAGAGATGAGCAGGGGGCTACAAAGGTCTGCTAACCTTACTTCCTCCTCTCCACGCCTCCAGATTGTTTTTCCTTTTCAAAATTATGGTCTTCAGCCCCATCTTACGCTGACTCAGGTGACATAACTTATCAGACTTTCTTCAGTTCCCTCTTTAGCCACAAAAGGCTTTAAACTATTTATTTCACATACTCCCCAAGACCTGTAAACAGACTTTGATGTGTAAAATTGGTTCCCCTTTATGTGACCCAGACAATATTGACAATTTTCCACAACACTGCGAATATTATTTGAAAGTCATGTTTTAAATCTATGTCATTGCATTGGGCTTTTAGAATAAACTGTAACTCCATCCTGCAGGGATTTGCTGCTCTGTTTCTTCTTAGGAATATGCTTTACATTCAATTCATAGCTCAAATTGCACTGTACTGCCTCCTACTTCAGACAGTTTAGTAGCTGAACATTGTTCAAGAACACTTACATTTGCCGAGAGAGGAAAGGAAATTGCTTTTCCCCCAACTCAAATTTAGAGATGATAAAAAAAAAGTCTGTAAAGTTTATCATCCCATATCGGCTTTGTTTCCTCACTTGTAGGGACACAGAACTTAACAAGGCGTCGGTCAAATTAGACTCAGCAGGGCTAAAGGTCAGTTTTCATGAGTGTAGAGCTTAGATGTAGAGTAGGCTTGATAGTGTAAAGGTTCTTTCCATGTATGGTTTGTGTGAAATGCAGGAATCATCGAAGAGTCAGGGTTTCTACAATTTGTGTGTGTATGTGTGTATGTGTATGTGTGTGTGTGTGTGTGTGTGTGTGTGTGTGTGAGTGAGTGTGGGTCGGCATGTCAAGAAGGCAGTTATGTCAGGAGCATTATAATAACACTGTTTTGATGCAGTAAGACAATCTGCTGATGGATTTCCAAAGAAGAAGTGGGAGAGAGGACTTCCTTAGTGGATCATCATTAACATCTCTCTTTCCCCCTCTCTCTCACACACACACCTACACACACTTTTTCCCAGGCTGCTTCTCACTCTCTCACCCTCCTCTTTGCTCCAGCCTTTCCCTCTTCACTTCTTCTCACCCCTGCTTGCTCCCTTTAAGTCCTTTCCGCTCTGTTAATTTCCCACCCGCAGTCCTTCACTTGCTCCTTCTCTGTCTCCACCAGCCAGTGTTGTGGCAGCTGTCATGTCACCTCGTTTCACTTAACAAGTGAGTCTCCATAATTACCAGGTGGGCTAAGTCATAAATCTTACATGTGTTGACACCACTGCTGATGAGAAGCTATGTTTGTTGGTAACACCAGCCTGCAAACCAACCAGTCTTTCATCCACAGAAGCAGTCGATTAGTTGATCAATAAACTAGCCAGTCATTCAGGTTTAGGTACAAATGTTTAAAAATGGCATTTCACCCTTTATCCAGTCAATCGGTCACTCTTCAAGTCAGATATTTGCCAACCACCCAGCAATTTGAGCACCTATTGAACTACAGGTACCATAGCCAGGTAGTCAATTAGCCAGTAAGTAGCTAATCTCATTCACAAATCACACAGGAAATATGCAACACAATGCAGTATGACATCCATTTATGTATAAGCTGGGCAGCAAGCCATTCATTCCAGCTATGGCGCAGCAGTTTTTAGTGTAGCCAGAAAATCATTAAAATCACAATGAAATGATGAATTAGTTATTCCTCCATGCTGCTGGTTAATCCTCTATATCACAATGCATACCTAATATGACTGGACACAATAAAAACAGCAATTGTTTGAGCTTTTACTGTGACAAGAATACTATTATTATTATCATCACTGTATTATATTATTATTGCTGTCTTATATAAAGCCTGCAACTTTTGAATTATGAAAGCGCAACACCATTAAAATACTTTTTCTTTCAACAGCCGGCCCGGTCCACCAGTCACACAGAATTTTGTTTTACCCAGACGTTCAGCCATCCAGTGGTAGCCAGTCAGCCAGCCGGCCAGGCAAACATCATCCAGCCATCCAGTTGTCATCCCTGTTGCCTACTCATTAAAGTGGGTCAGTATTAACAAGACCCATGTTGCTGCTGTGGAAGCCCCCTGAAGCTGACTCTCTGTGACAGGATCTACGTTACATAAGGAAGAAGAAGAGACTGTGGAGCCAGCGCGGCATCTCTGATGGATTTGTTTGTTTTCAGAATGTTTGTGCTTTAACTTGCCTATGCAGTTTAGACTGTATGCATGGAGATGAATGCTGAATACTGTCTGTCTGTCTGTAGTTGATGTTTAGTACTAATAAGTAAATGTTAGCATATTAATAGGCTAAACAAGGATATGTTAGCATTTAGCTCAAAAGTGCAGCCTCACAGAGCCACTATGGCTGTTAGACTTTGTTCATTCACAGGAAACACATACTGTAGTGAATATTGTGCTTTTCTCATTCATCTCATCTCTGTCTTGTGCTCTCTCATTCTGTCTACCTATCATTCTCACTCTTACTGTCTTACTTTACTCTTTACTTCCTCATTTCAATGTTTTATACCCTATTTCTCCCCTTTCCTCCTTTCTTATTCCCACATCTTGAGTTAATAAGTCTGCAGGTTCATATTGCATTTTTACATCTGCAATGCTGTTTTTAATTTGTGTAAAGCCTTTATTCAGAGGATGTAGTATTTGATTAAATTGCAACAGAATGATGAATAGCTGAAAGCTTACAAGTAAAGAATGACTGCAATCATTTTTGCTTTTTAAAGTTGGTCGTGACTTTATGCCATGCCTTTTCTACAGTAAGTGTCAAATGCTTGAACACTGAAAATAATTGTAATTAACTTTACGCTTATGCTGGAATGGCTGCACAACATGAGATGAGATGAGTCCAAGTGACACACCGTGCATCTACTGGAAGAGTGCAGAGGCAAAAGCTGGCCAGAGGCCAAATTGCCACCTCAGTATTTACCACCACCACAGGGATTTTCACATGTAAAACTCATGGCAGGCTGACACAAAGTGTGAGTTTTAACTCTCTTGAGTGTATGATACACAACATCTATGTTAAGAATTAAAGTCTATAAAGAATCCTCTAAGGATATCCCATCACAGCATTCCTTAATGTCAGTATTATCAATATCTCAAGTTGTCACAGCATGCGGTCCTGCTGCTATTGTTTGGACAAGAAAGATTGTTGTACAACAGGATGTGAGGAATATTCGGTGTAACAGTTTGGATGGAAAAATGAACATGGAAAGACAGAAAAACTATGAAAAGGTGGAGACATATCCAAATGGTGAGATGGAGATGTTCTTCTTTGATCTGGATTTTAAAACGTGACCAAGACCTGTGAGGGAGATTCAAACTCATCCTATATATAGCTCCTCTGATCTGTGATGATGATGCCTGTGCTGCTGTGGTAGAGCCCAAGGCCTCTCATCTTGCATGAACGCTCTCACTGGTCCTGAGACCTCTTCCCTCTGCTCCATAAACTCCCCCTAAACACACACATCTGGACACATAGAAACTGTCAGACTCACAGTGATTTTGCTAAAATAAAATGTGGACAGTAATGAAGCACTTGTGTATTCAAACACACACACAAAACAGCCGCACTGTAACTTTCCCACGGATTATATCACAGATTGAGACCCATATTTAAAATATGTCCTTTAAAATGAACATACACAAAGGAACATAATAATAAATGCATAAGACTGTATATTACAGTGTGTACACCCACACACCCACACACCCACACACACACACACACACACACACACAAATAAATAATCTCACACTAACATACACAGTATAATTTGAAACAACGTACTTTTAAACTAGAACAAATTATTAGCAGCTTAATAATAAAAAAATAGATAAATATAAGGAAAGGAAAGCAGAGGATAGATGCTTGATAGAAAAAGAAGCTACAAATTGTGCTCATTAGTATAGTAATCTCCATATTAGTCTATATTTTCAAGGATGATGAATATGAAGGATAATGCTGTACAAGCACCTCTTTGCTGCATATTTTTGGTTGTCACAATTGTTATGTCCTGTATAATGACATACAGTTGAAGTAATGTTTGTTTTTCGGAGAATACGAGCAGCAGGAAGCAGGGGGGAGGAGGGTTTTTGGTCCTGCATCAGAAGTCTAACAATACCGCGCTAGTGGTTTAATCAATAAAGTATTTCAAGCAAAATCACTTTGCATGTCTTACAAATGCAGGCAGCACGCTCCCCAACAAGAGCAAATATTCACAGTACGGGCTGAGGAGAGTAAAACAAACACATCACCAGGTAATTTCACCCATTAAAACGTCTGCTCAGGCTGAAGTTGAGTAGATCGATGAGACCACATGCTGCAGATATTGCTTCCAGCCCTTTGCTGCACATGCTTTCCTATCTCTGCAACAAAGATACATCAGGGGTCGCCTGTGGTGTTCCCTCTCCCATCTGTGTATTGATTTTGGCATCCTACATGCAGCAGCGAAGTCCTGCCACAAGTATTGAAGTATGGGATTCACAATGTGCTACAGTAGTTCATAAACAAACCATCTTGCCCATTTGGCCCTCTAAATCTGACACAGGTGCACATTTCCAAACATGTCCTGATCTCTCTGTCACCTGCAGCACTGAAAATATAATACATTATGGTTGTTCACGCTCAACTCTCCACCTCCATCCTTTAAAAAAACTTCATAAGCCACTGATCCTTTTGTTCTTTCTCACAAACACACACACACACATACACTTTTACATGTGGAAAAATTATTTTATATATTTGTAATCCTTAAACCTAAGGAGGCTTGCTGAGGTTGTAATCCTGTTCTGTTTTTGCTAATCTACCAAAGAGGAGAAACACGGCAAAGTCCTGCGGAATCTTCTTGTAGTTGTACGTATAAACAATTTAAACATTATCTTTCAAATAATGAAATTTAAATATATTGTTATGTTGCCAAAACACTTATATATATACAATAATTATAAGGTTGTGTGATTATCAGTCCTTCTTTTAAAAACCTGTAAACACTGGAGATCTTTAAGTGTCATACCATAGAGACAGCACTGTACTGTAGATGTACTGTAAATGTTTAGAGCTGATGTGGAAAATGATCATTAGCATATACAATATGTAATCGTCTCTGCTCAATGTAAACTACATGAGCGAGTTTGTTATCTGCAGGGATTTAAAAATGTTTGCCATATGACAATCGGTATTGAGTATAGGCTTATGTATTAGACAAAACACCTAATACATCCAGCAAATTGAAACACGTGGGAGTACCGGTTATTCAGATCTTGTGTAATGAAAACCCCTGATAATTCTGTGCAAATGAAATTCTCTGATCTCTCAGGTGTAATTAGTTGTTGCTATGTGATCTCTCTTTCTTCTCTAAATTAATGCTCTCTTTATTACCCTGTATGAATGAGTATGTGGGGTTATTTCAGTAATAATATGAGGACCCCTCTTAATACAAATCTGATGTAATTAGGGCTCAAACACATCTACTAGGCTGACAGCGTTGTGGTGTTGGGATGGAATATGATATAATCAACATTTAAACTCCCACCTGTTGATAACTACTTCTTGTTACCCTTAAATGCTGCTAACCAGTGTTGTATCATTAGTACAGTATCAAATATAACTGGAAATCAAATGCAAGATTGATAGTTGTTTCTTAGAAGGAACGATCTTTACAAGGTGTCTTGGGGAGATGACATCTTACAGCAGATTAAGTGCAACTTCGCCTGCAGTTGCTCTAATGGCAAGTAGATAATTCTTCCTCCAGATCCTCTACATAAAAGTATAATTTCTTTTAAATACAGTAATCAATTGAGTTTTATTTATATTGTGTTGTTGTTAATATTAATAAAAATAATACTAGTAGTAATGTAATAAAAGTAATACTAATAATAAGAGCAACCCAGCAGCTGTTGGGCAGCAACCACAGATCCAGACTCTACAGATCCAGACTTTACAACTCTGGAGGCAGAAATCCCTGCAGAAAGCAACAGAAGGAGAGAGAGAGGAGAGAAAGGGAAGCAGTTCAGTTAGTAACAAGCATTAATGGGATAAGAGTGCATACAGATGGAGAGGGAGAGGAGTTCAGTGCATCATGGGAAGTCTCCTGGCAGTCTAGACCTATAGCTGCAAGGGGGGCTCACCTGAGTCAGGCCTGCTTGGGTTTACCATGTTGTAAACCCAGTGGGCTGTTTCCCTAGAATGGTTCTGATGTGTTTCGCTGGATGACTGCCAGGGCGAAAGGTAACCGCTGTCCAACCTAACAAGCTCCTGCTCATGTGTGACAGGGGAGGCTGAGTGGAAACCAGTAATGCATCAAGTGCAACACTGACTTAAAAATAACTCTAATTATTATACTAAGTATTTCTATTCCACGCGCTTAAAAGGCAAAGCCAGCCATTTACAAGAGATTCCATTTAAACACAATTCAAAATGGTAATTCAGATCAAACTAACACAGTAACTGTGTACTAAAGGACCAGAGATCACTATCAGCGCTTCAAAATTAGTCAGAAAACTGGAAAAAAAAAGATATACCATGAAATTGTTTTTAACCTCATGTGAGCTACATCTGCAAACACCTCTGTGGTAGCGGGTATATATCACGTAAACTGCTGTGTATTCTTCACCACAATCTCCACCACTCTTTCGCTTGCCTGGAGTGTGTATTGTGTTCCCTGCGACTCCCTCCCTTCCACCATAATAAATGTCATCACACATCTGTGTCAGAACAGAAAAATCTAGCTACAATGCATCTCCACTCTGTGCTGTTATGGATAGCGGAGAGACTATGACGGCCCGTCACTTCAGGGAGCAATAAGCCAATCAGATTACAACCAGAGTGATCCTATTATGGTGTGTGCATCTGCTTGTGTGCATGAGCAGCTGTGGTGGAACCCTGTGTGCACTGCGCATTGACCTTGGTGCCTCCCTATGCCAGCACTCAGGATGTGACTCCACAAATAACTAACCAAACATTGATTACCACTAGCACAATGCACAATGCTGAGTAGTTAAAGGACAGGGACAGAGATATTGGCTGCACAGTTAACAGTTATTTCCCCGTGTGTCTCTGACTGTCTTTCACTCTCTGGCCATGCTCTTTGTTGCACTTTCCATTACTTGCAGGCATAGCAAATGCAATACTGGTTGGTCAGTAAGGCTGTTTAAACAGCTCTGTCATAAGGTATTTAAAAGCCACGCTTGGACCTGTGAATTTGAACAAAAGGTTGAAATGTTATTGAGGTCTAGTGAGCTTTATTTTATTTTATTCCCAGTTTGCAGCCCTTCTCTAAAGGCAATGCCCCAGTAAAAATGGAGGGTAGCTGCATCAGGTCCATGCAGATGTGGGTATATGAACCATTTGCAGTTCAGCTAATCTCATTATGTGTCCAGAATCTGAGCTAATGATTCTTTGTGGCTGTGTGTGAGGTCAGATAGATCAATAGGAAGCAACCAACCCAACATTTATTGTCTCCTCTTAACTTGATTTATCCTTTCATCTTCCAACTACCAACCTGCTATCCTTATAGTCATATTTAATCTCCTGCTGGCAGTACATGGTCCCCTACAATGTTTACAGAGGCGTCCTCTCTAATTTTAGGAAGGCAGGCATGGCGGTAATGGAAAGTGACACTATCTAGCCAGCACTCTTCTTCACTGGAGGGCATTTCAATGCTGCGGCTGTAGCAGTAGCCACCCAGATGAAAGTCCTTTGACCAAAATGTGGGATTATTTCCACGTGTTCAAGAAGCAGCATTATCACCAGGATACTTGAGTCTTCTGTTTGTTTTCATGGTGCAGTGGCACAACATCAGTGGAGGATATGGTAGCTGTAGGGAGGAAGCCTGATGCCATGTCAGCACTGCCAGTAGTAGTGTCACTACAGAGTCTGGAAGGACTCCAAGGTCACAGCTCTCTAGTCACGGAGGTCTGCGGGGATTTCCACACATCGATCGGAAAGTGGGAAAATAGAGAAATGAGTTATGCACGGGCATGTATACAATTCCATGAAACCCCACCGCTTTAATGTACTGTATGTGCTAAAGTTTTGGTATTGTTGATTTAAATAAGATTTAATGTTAATGTATGTTAAGTAAAGAGGTATTAGTTATTTTCCACCAATTAAAATTTTTTTTCATAATTCTTCAAAGTAAGTGTCTGACTGAATAACTTTAATTCTTCTATGACCAAGAAGAATTGGCCCTTGTATGCACAGACAAACATACCCAAAGTTAAGGATGTGATCATACATTTGCAAATGCTAATTCCCCTGAATCTAATGGCAGAGAGCCAACAGCCCAGCTCACTCAAATTGAATTACATTTATATATTCTATTTACTCACATATTTGCTGAAGAGCAATTTTCTCACAGGGAATATTTCATCCCATGAGGCTACAAACAATACACAAACCAGCATCCTGTTCCCACACAGGATCTTAAAAGCAATCAAGGAAGGGAAGAGAGAAAACGGATTCGATGAGTGAAAGCAGTGGAAAGGCAACACAAGAGAGAAGAAAATTCAAAAGATGGGTTGAGGAAATCAACATGGAAAAAGACATTTTACAGAGGGAGATAGAAAGGTAAACTGTTTGTTGTGGTGAATTGCTACCATTTTCAAAATAAGAGACAATTTCACCACAAGATATGTTATTAGGATGTGATTCTCAGCAGAGGCAGAATTGAGAGACAGACTGTCTGCCCCTGCCTGCTGCTGGAAAGCCCTCGAGAGAGAGGACCGAAACAGACAAAAAAAATATTATTTTTAAATTGTGTAACATTTTATCCCCATAGCGCTCATCTTGCCCTGTCCTTATGCTCAAGTTAACCACTACTCTGAGGTAAAATCTGTCACATCCCGTCTTGAGTTTTAGTCTCTTCCTGTTTCATTTTTAAAAAGTCTCAGGTTTTGTTCCTTTGTGTTTTTACATCCAGTCTTTGTTCTTTTTCCGATCAGGTTGATTGTTCCCACCTGGGTCTCATCACAGAACGTCCTCTGTCAATTAACCCTCTCAGGTGTATTTAGCCTAGTCCCTCCCATGGACTGTTGCCAGTTTGTCTCAGAACATTTGCAGCCGAGCATTTCTGCATTCTTTGCATCCTCGTCTATGACCTTCTGCCTGTTTTCCTACCTTGCCTTTTTGCCTGCTCAGGTCTTTTGGACAGTCTGCCTGACTTTTGGATCTGTTTGTTGTCCTTGCCCTCTACCTGCTAACCAGCAAAGAAGTGCGCAACTGTGCTTTTTATTTGAATTCTAATTTAATTCCAAATGAGTGAAATGTGGAAAAGTGTTGAAAGTGATGATGAAACACACAAATTACAAAAAAATGACATCCTAAATGCATATGCTTGCAGGCTTCTACTTAATCAGAGTTTAAAAAACACACTGAAGAATCTCCTCTCAATATACAATAAGTAAAGTTGCAATTTCTGTACAACACGTATTATCTCAGAATTGGCCCAAATATTAATATGGGGCTCTGTTGCCCATCAAAAAACCTCCACATGATCTGTTCAGAACATCTGGCTTGAGGAATATCAGATAATTGAGAGGGCACCACTCAATGCCACTATTGTAAAAGTGCAACAAATGTTAATTTAAATAATCAGTTCCTTCTGAATCTACAGTTAGAATGAAAAGACATCAAATAAATGTTGTCAGATCCACAGCCAGTAAGGTCTATCACCTAACATTGTAATAATAGTTTGCAGGTTAGTTTGAGGTGCTAGCTCATGTACCCATGAATGTTGCCTGTTACTCTAACTATCCAAACAAATGTAGTTCATTTATGTTGGGTGAGCACATTTTTGTTTGGCAGGCACTCTCAATTATTAGAATGGGAGTTCTAACAGTGGGGAAGTCTCGGCCAGCGGAAGTCTGGCCAAGCTGGCAGACTTCGTATTGGCTCCCCGCACTCATGAATGGGACCATTCAATCATACAACTCTTCTAGATTATCCAAGTGTCATTGGACTGAATGGATCAAATTCTGATTATGAAAAGAGTCATTTCAGGGGGTTTGAGAAACTCAAAATGTATTCAGCATTTTACAATCACTTCTTTTCAAAATGTCATTTGGGCTTGTTTGCGTCATGTGAACCCGGAAATTTCATTACACCATGCAGCCGTTATGCCAAAATCACATCACAGTCCAGCGGCGACTTGATAACCACACTCCTGCACAAGATTTATACCACTTTCTGAACATTTTTATTGCTCTTATTGTAATTCTTGAGTACCAATGCATGGAGGAGGCTTTGAAAAACAAAACAACAGTTTTTCAGGAAAGCCCCTGGTTCACCTTCACTGCTAACAGTCCTGAGGGAAAGAAACAGAGTCAATGAGGCAAAACTGGCATTGTGGGGATTGCTGATATAAAGCAATAACACTACACTGTGATGGTGCCCTTTGAAACAAAGCAGGGAGACACACCTGTAACCCTCTGGTAGACTGTGATGCACAGATAATTGAGATGTCACTCCAGAGGCACTCTCTGCCCTTGGGAAAGCCATGTAAAATGCCGGAATCTCCTGATAACACAATACGAACTACCAGTTCCGTAGAAATAACAATGTTTTATTCCAATGTGTTGTGTCCTACAGTACATTAAATAACCACATACGCAAGATTCCCTTTAACAATATCACGTAATGAACATGCACATGTAATAGAATATGCTGCAAAATAACCACAGCAGAACACATTTCTGCTGTAAATTAAAAACACTGAAATAGTTAGCAACGAAACACAAGTTATATGGAAAACCCACTTTAGCTACACTATGCTATTGTAAAACAAGCTCCCCTTGAAGACCAGAGGGGCACAGAAAAGTTGAATTGGCCCAATCTGACTGGGGAAGATACCTTGCAGACTTTTATGATGTATGAAAGAAGACCACAGAAGACAACTCATCTACATCATGAGCATCATCCCTCTGATTTGCAAAGCTCCTCTCAAAGATCCTGGAAGAGATGTAGAGGAGGCAGATGAAGAGAGTGGTGTGAGTGAGATAATTCAAAAGTGAAAAAGGTCAAAATGAATTATGAAGTATGTAAGATAGCAGAAAAAACAATGAGAGGAAATTAGAAGGTGTAAGCTGTGAAATCCACCATATGGAGCTGGAATATTGCAGAAACTGCCTCCTGTGAGTGTTGATGAGTCTTAATTTCAAGAATGTAAACAAATACTGTAATCCAGCTTTTTTGCACTATATAGAAACTCTAAAGTGGCTCTGAAGGAACTTGCACAAAGGTGCAGCAACTTTGCCTATTTAACACTCATATCATGTACTACACATTTAGATAGATTAAAATTGTATTTAATGACTAGTCTTCTTCGGAGAATACCAAATACCTGTCCTGTAATTTTTTTTCCCATCGTTTCATCCACTTTATTCTGTGTTCTTCCAGTGGTTATTTACAGGAAATAACAGTTAGTTAATGTAATGGTTATTAAATACACAAAAGATATTTTGTGTTAACATTTTAATGATTGCTTTTCAATATATTATTTGATAAAATGTGAAGTTTGTTAACGTTAACTGATTATTCAATGTAGATTTGATACACTATGCAAAAAAACAGTTGTTAAAAATGGACTACTTCACTTACTTCACTTTGTTTAATCAAGTCTGTAAGTCATATGCTCATTTTAATGGTTGAAGGTTTTTTGGTGGTTGAAATTATTTTCTTGGCTTTTCCACACAGGCTCTACTCAATTTATAGTCTTATAGTTACTATTCAAAATACAAATATCAAGAAGGTAACAAAAAATGTCCCAAAGTAACAGTTTTTATAGTGAGGTAAACCCATCTCTGGTTCTTTCCATAGTTCTATCTATCTATCTATCTATCTATCTATCTATCTATCTATCTATCTATCTATCTGGGTAAAACAATGAAAAACAAAGTATTACCCTGTTTTTATATTGCGTGAACACTTCCTCAGCAATTATACTACTGGGAACAAAGAAAACTTCAAGATGCAGCAGCTTGATGTCATGGAAATAAGTATTCATAAACTGCATAAGAAAGTAGATGTGTTGCCATGGAGTCCTAGTTCAATGATATTCCAGTAGAAAATAGGTTTAATCATCTATTAATCAATGCCAAAATGTGACTAGACTCTATACAGGTTTAACTGTATGTTTAACTGTGGCATTTGGTTATGTGAACTAGACTGTATTC
The DNA here is from genome assembly GCA_036023855.1 of Gadopsis marmoratus. Lineage (NCBI taxonomy): Eukaryota > Metazoa > Chordata > Actinopteri > Centrarchiformes > Percichthyidae > Gadopsis > Gadopsis marmoratus. Next base: position 9,776 of record JAVQJF010025181.1, on the reverse strand, counting down.
CTTGAATTACTGAGGATCTCATTGATGCACTCTGGGGTCTCTGTTGCTTTCAGGTGTCACACTTCGTCCAGATGACCCTGCTGCATTTGCTCATCCATAGCTTTTATCCACAGACCGTGGCTGGTCTGGAACATCCTCCTCTTGACCCACATCCGCAGCCTCTCTGCTGATTCTGATGGCCCTCATCTCCTGCACACGTTTCATATTTTGGAGTCCGTTGTTGTTGGAGCACTCTGACTGTCTTACAGAGAGACTGTCCTGGAAACTCTATGTAGCGTGTGCCGCGTCCTTCATACATTACACTAATTGGCCATGTGTTTATGTACCTCCTGGGGTGACTGCTTGGACAAAAAGAAAACAAGTGGACTCATTATCTAGATAAAGTGTTTCCCAGCTGCACCATAATGAACCTATGCAAGCAAATGTATCTATCTTTGTTTTGTTATGCTGTATTTTGTAACTTCAGATAAGTGTATCACCACGTACACATACTGTACGCAAGCCACCCTGCAATGAAAAGTGACTTTCTCTCATTGTAAGGTGCTTTTGTATGTTACATTATAATATGAGAAACACTGTATTCATTTAGTCAAAATCCCATTATTTTCACTTCCTGAAACACTGAGAAATGTTTTTCCTATGTTGTACCATTGTTTCCTATGTGACCACACATTCATTCCTCTACAGTGTCAAATTTTACCTCCTTAAGCCTACAGAGCAGGATAGAGGGAGAACCACTGTGTGAAAGAAAACGTATTGCAACCCTGCTTGTACGATTACGGGAGGAAACATCTAACATTGTAAACTCAACTCACTGACTTGGTGGATGCTAAATGGGGGTCATTCTCCCTCCTGTAGGAGGGATGAGGCGCAGACGTCTGTGAGCACTGAACAATATTGTTTTGCTTTCATATTAATAGCATCAGCACAATAATTATACGGTTGGAACTATAACACTACCAATAAATATACATTTTTGTTAAGGGAATTTAAGGGTCTTGCATAATTAGAGCAGAAAGGAGCAGTCATTCTGAATAGTGGCTACGGCATTAAAATTAATTATAATTTGACCTCTATGGACCTTATGCAATATGCTTTAATCTTTATGTAGTGCTCTGTATAATGTGTTTTTTTCCCATAGAGACCATAGGTCCAAATGGGCCACTAGTGCTCCTCCACAGTTTTGATCTGACAGCTGATGCCAGTAGCTACATGAAACAGTACACAAACCAAGATACACACAAACTAAAGAGTAAAAAACAGTCTTTTTACACCAAGCTGTGGAGCCTGAAGGCAGCCCTCCGACATATACAATTTTTGACATTCATGATTATGTGCACCATATAGCAAGGCTACAACAGATTCAATATGTACACTCACATATATACAACATTCTCCACTGAATTTCCATGCCTACAAATGCGTGCACACACACACACACACACACACACACTCTGGTTAGCATTCTTTTGAAGACATCATGATGCATTGCATTCATTTTAAAACATCATTGAGGGCAAAAATTTCAGTTCAAAAACAAATGAAGAAAACATGTTCACATCTTACATCTCATACATCCCATTTAGATATAAGGCTGAAAATAAATAAAACGCAAGCAAATTAAGAAACACATTTGCCACATTGACAATGCATACATGACATATAAATCCACCAAAGACAGAAAACACACACATTGCTGACATTGTTTTTTCTTGTTGTGTTCACTGCCTCCTAATCAACTGATTTCTTGTTCTAAATGGTCTCCATTCATATTCATTCATTTCTTACTCAATTTAAAATTCTTTATTGGCATGAATGTGTCATGCCCCGTGTGTATGAGTGACTGCGTTTCTTGTGCTTTCTGGGCCTTGTGATTACTGCCTTAGTTCTCCTGTGTTTGAGTTTGTGTCCCATCTCAGCCACCTTCGTGTTTCCTTGATTGTGGAAGTGTTTTCACCTGTTCCCCCGTGTTCATCTGTGGTTCATCCCCTCATTAGTGTCTTGTGTATTTAAGTGTGTTCAGTCCCTGAGCTCTCGGTGGTGTCATAGTCTATGTTCCTGTCGTCGCACCTTGTGTGTGAGATCCCTGTGCTCCCTGGTCACCTTACCTCACCTCCTGTAAGTGCGTATCAGTTGTGCCTATTATTTAAAGGCTTATGATTTCTGGATATCTGCGTTTGGGTCCCTCCATCCCTCCTCTGCACCCCACCGATCCTGACAGAATGTAACAAAGACACTCTCTGCATAGAAAAACCCAACACACAAGAAAAAATGTCTTAACTGGTTTTTGCCCATCTGGCAAGTATAATTTTATTTCTAACTACTACATGTATTTTAGAGAGGCTCCCTTTATCTTCTTGACTGTGGCTGAGCGTCGGTGTGGACTGTGTGTGTCCCGTCTATGGGGCGCAGAGCAAATGCACCTCATTCATCATCCCCGTTACCTGTTCAGCTAATGAAGCTAACCCGGGCTACACCTCAGGGACAAGAGAGGTTGCACCTCCAAGATACAGAGAGCCCTGAGCAGCCACACATGTAGCAGTCCACAGTCTCACAGCAGTTTACTACTAATTGGCGTAAAACATCCTACAGCAAATTCACATCCATCACACTGTCTTATTAGTATTTTTTTTATTTAGTACTTGACTCAATAGACCTATTTTAATTGTCTTTCCCTTCTCTTACAGGATATTAACTGCCTGTCTTAATTTGAACAGGAAGTTAATGCCAGGGTTCAGCGATAAGACTGAGCCTACACTTTATTTTGCACTGTTTGCTCTCGCCCATCCTCTCTCCTTTCCTCATCCAATTTATCTCCTTTCTCCATTCCCTCGCTTACTCATCTCACAGGCATGGAATCGCTACAATGAGACCTACATACCAAAATCACTTAAAGTCACGCTGATACACCCACCGCTGCTGGCCTGTTTCAGTTTCTCAGCGCAGCGAAGTTAGTCGGACAGTCATGCACTCCATGCGGAGAGAATTTTTAGGGGCATTATGCTGAACTCAGTTAAAATGAAAGCGAAATGCCACGAGTCAAGTCCAGGATGAGAATCCATCACCAACATGATCTATTGCCCTTCTTCAGCTACTTTAATTTTGAGATGCAAATAATACCTCATGGCAGATCCTTCATTTCCTGCCTCTCCTAACGCTGTGCTCACACATAAAGACACAACGCAGAAGGCAGTCTCTGGCCTGTCATGAAGCTGTAGCTCTGTTGGCGTGGCTGTAATTTACAGTTGTTCTTGTTTGTTTCCCCAAGTGCAGAAAAGCTTTCTTTGCAGTGTTTTTTTAACGTGATGCGCATTGCTGAAGCTGTCTTGGCAAGACTGATCGATATTGTGGTACTGTGTCTGCGCTGGAAGCTATCCACACTCCGCTCGTGATAAGAAAACTTTAGCATTCTGTTTCTTCGGGTATTAAAATGAGACTTTGATTACTTCTCACCTGGTTGTCGATACATTCAGTCACACATCTATGGGCAATTAAGAGTAACTAATAAACTGCACATATTTGAATTGTAGTAGAAAACTGGAGCATGCCCAGTGAGGCCAGTGGTGGCACAGTAATGCAAAATCTATCTCTTCCTAAGTAGCCTACACTTTTTATTTTACTAAGTGCAAACTATCTTCTTCAGCAGTTGCACTTTATTCCCTAAAAACACACTTTCCAAAATGGCTTGAGAGAGACGTCATGTGCTATTATGTCAAAGCACAACTCTCCGTCTCTCTCCCCTCTGTGTTTGTAAGTCGGCACGCTGTAACATGTTCAGACACGATTAACCTGCCTCGGAACAGGTGCTGCAGCTGGCACAGCTGAGTGAACCCAGTCCCCTGTCCACCTCCATCCAGCTGAACCAGCCACCACCACGGCCCACGTCAGTGTTTCTCAACAAACGGTACAGTTTCCCATCTCTTTAATCTGTCACTTTGCGAATGAGATGTTGAGGGTTACCCGACAGCAGCTTTCTATAACTTTCTTTGCCTGTATACATTCTCTCTTGGATGGATGGATAGTAAGTAATAAGGCTTATATATACCATGTTCATAGGTTAATGGCAATGTGCAAGTCGGCTTCATGCTTCCCTTGACCTAGTTTTTGCTTCTGGACACCATCTTCCAAGAAGGACCTCATTGGCATAATGAAATGCCACCAGGTGGGTTAAGGTGACACATGACAAATTGATTGCATGTACTTTTGCTTAAAATAGAGTTGAATGGATCGGTAATAAGCTTGTGGGATTCATTCCGCTGGGACTCGCTGGACCTCTCTTGTTTCTCCCATCTGTTGTCTATGATACAGACCAGTAACATGCTGCAGCACTGGCCAAATAGCCATCCAGTTTGCTGCATATTAATCAGACCTGGGTGACTGGGCAGCAGCATGAGATTGATGTGGAAATATCCTGGATGGATGCTGGAAAGAGTTCCTTGCACTTGTTCTTGGACAGAGAATGATCAGATGAGGTGGAGAATGTCACTGATGTGGTTTTGCTAGGAAATATGGAGAGTAATTTAAAAAACATTATTAGCTAGTGGTTTTATGAGAAAATATTTCTTGCCTGGATGACTAAATCTTAGAGTTATTTCAGATTTAGTTAATTGCCTGCAAAGATCAAGTGTTCTTTTCCAACAGAAACAGCAGCACGGACATAAAATAGCTTAACATACACAGATGAGAAGAGAGGAGGTTATTTTCCAGAGAGTAACAGGGTTTGGCAACCAGTCATTTTCTCTGTTTCTTATTCTTTTTTTTTTGTATCATTAAGTTGTTGTGAAGCCGCGGGGACAACCCCAATTCTTCAGTGTCTGCATACTGTTACATACCAAATAGAAAACGTTTCCTGTCAATATTATAAAGCACATCTAAACCGGACACAAACAGAAGCCTCTGCCTTTGCTGTTTGTATTGAGATGAAGTAACCTTTTTCATTAATCATTTTTATATACTTTCAGGGGTAGGGCTAAATAAATTAAATATGTAATTGTAATGCTGTCTGCAGCAAAGAGGCACATGCCCTATGATAGACAGGGCATTGGGGGCTCAAAGTAGACAATGGTGCTATCAGGGAGGGCACAAATGGCAAAGATCTGTCAGAAATGCCATCCATAAAGACATTTTGGCAAAAATAAGCATAATTTACTGTAATTTTCTCTGTCAGGTGATGTACAAGAAACATGTGGAGAAAAGCATTTTGCCATCTGAAAAGGGCACTTTGGCACTAAAGACAGAAAGGGAAGGAGCAGCTGCCTACGCCATCACCCTCCTGTGGACACCACAGGAATAAGCCAACTTCCATTCTTGGGGTCATTGTTCTGACATAGCATTAATGTTTGCATCATTCCCTCTGTCCTAATATGTTAAATCCCCCATCCCCTGCTGCTGGAAAATAACTTGTATAATGCTGCATCACCATGCTTCACAGATGCAATTGCTCTAGATCGGTGATGAGCTCTACTCAGTTCCTGCATTGCTGTGCTCCGTTATCTGCGGACTTCATACAGGTCTTTATCACAGAAGACATTTTGACATTTGATGTCAGTGGGAAAAGCGCAGGTGTAACTGATGGCTTAATTCCATTTAGCTGCTTATCTAAGTTTGGTTTTCTTTACAGAACTTCGAGTTTATAGCCTGGTTGGACTGTTAATCTTGTTTGGGATTAGGGTCTATGGCTCAGTAACAGTCCATCTTTTTGATGGGCTAGGGAGGGGTCACAAAAAACATTTTCTTATTATACTTAGATAATAGATAATAAATTCATCCAAATTTCCACTCTCACCACCAAAGAACTTTAGGAGCCCTTGTTGTTAAAGTGGTTGATACAGCTGCCGCAGAAATGTGAGAAGATTTTGATTTTCCATTGTAAGCATTTTTTTGGGATATTGCAACCCTGCCATCCTTCATAACAAAAACCCTCTAAAACTGTTCTCAGATATTACCGTACAAAAATGTTCCCAGTTCAAAATGTATCTTTTCTAAAATGAATATATTTTCTAGTGATACTGGCTGTTTAAGAGGTATTGAAACTCTAACAATATAATATTTACCAGATTGTCCCTAAATAATGTTAAAGTCACCATCACTAAGGTCTCTTATGGCAGGAAAGGACTGAAAACATGATTCTGTAAAATGTCATCCTGTACACTAGAGTAGAAGTACCTAGAGTACCTCAGTTCAAAGAAAAGAGTCGAGAGAGGAAGTCAGCAAGACTGGGAGAGCAAGGCCACAGAAAGACAGAGATAAAGTCAGTCTAAGAACATCTAAGCAGAGCTTTAATTTCCCAGGGTGCTCTGCTGGGATCTTGTGGTTCCCAGTACATCAGCCTTGGCTGAAGAGAACTCTCCTGACCAAATGAAACTAAATGGAATTCCCACAATGATAAGCGGGCCAATTAAGGTTCAACCGATGCTCATGGTCTCAGAAGACCTCTGACAGATCAGACTGTATGTGAGGAGGAAGGGGAACCATGTTGGCTGGCTGGCTGATCAGCATCAACCACACAATTGGTTTGTTGAACTTGGGATATAAACTACTTTATTCTTGCTTCATGTTTGGTTTGCACTTGTCAGCATTATGTCTTTCCTATGCAATCATAGTCTCATGTTGCATGTAGCAAAAATGCAGCATGAGGGGGACATCATTAGAAGATCCAAATGCACATGTGTGCGATCCAAGACATCCTCAACCACATTCCTGAGATTGTCTCATCATTACTAAACACAGCAATCAATCATCAGTCTTGTTCAATATCTGTTTTCAGGGATTATGACACGTGGCCTACAGCGTCCACAGAGACGATTCTCACCCGTGGGATGAGAGCTCGACAATATTCATGAGAAGTGCATTTACAATAACTGAATGAAGAACTGAATGAACTGCTGCAGCTCACAGGTTCACACAGACCGTGTTGCTCCAGTCCTATCATCCTACATTGAGTTTGCCTTTGATGATGGCCATCAATAATATAATTTTTCATTTCATTATAAATTTGATTTATACAGTATTTAGTTTAGGAAGAAAAAGGTTAAGAGGCGTGTGCTCAATTGTAACTGTAAAAAGATGCTGCAGATATGGACACTGAGACTATTGAGAAAGGTGGAATGTTGCTGTTTTGATGTCAATATGACTATCAACAGATCCTTTTCATTGTCTGATTTTGCTGAGAAAATAGGCGACATGCCGAGTCTCTAGATGAGCAGCACTGCAGCCATGCCTGCGCCTGAGCTGAAATGAAAAGCAAGAGGTTCTGCAATGCACACGAACTGCTCAGGTAGGTGATGTGTCCCAGGCTTCAGGGGTCACCACAGCCAGTGTCAATAAAACAATTTGAGCTCATTTGATAAGGCAGCAGAGGAAGGTAATTCATCTGAATCTTTACTGTTGGATAATCTCATGCACTGTGGGAATTGAATCAAGCACGGCAAGGGCAGCAGTGGCCTAGCTCAGCCTCCCTCTTCCTCCCCCATACTCCTCACAGCCTCATCAATCAGACTTAATCATTTCCACCTAAATAAGGCTCTCCTTTATCACCATGCTTGGTACCTTTTTATAAAGCAGGGAGTAAAATAAATTACATTGGTGGTGGGATACTTAGTGATTCTTTCCTGTTTGGTTGATATCTGAAGGGCTTAGTTGCAACTTTGATCTGTTATCTATAGACTGAGATTGGCCAGGCAAGTGCAGGAAATCCATAAAGTCATTGAAGGTGGATTTGGGGTCTTAACCTGAATTTCACTGCTGACCTTGGCCAGAGTGTCCGGGGACACTTCATCATCACGGACCCAAAGATTGGTTGACTTCTTGCCTGGGACCTGCAGACAACACACATCACATGATATGAACAGACAGCAAATGTACTGATCCTAGAACTGTGATGAACCTCAGAGCTGTACTATTTCAGGGTTTCCCCCAGGAATCATTAGTGAGCATGTTATCTGAATAAATAAACAATAATAACAATAATGAACAAAAACCCTAAACCCCCATTAGCATAATATGATGGATAGATGGTGCCTTGGTGACAAACTATCCAGTCTTTCAGTTGGCTGCAAACCACCTGTTTGCCAGTGTTCAGTCAAAGTCTTGACTGTCTTAACACTTTGTGTTTAAGCTACAACACACAGTAAATGTGTATGATTAATTTAGGTAACAAAATCATCTGAAGAAAGCTAGACAACCTAGTCTAGGGGATGGGTTTGCCGTTTCAACAGAGGAGTTGGGTGGAAGGCACCACAGGACTACCCTCGAGAGGTCCTGGCATGATGTCAACACAGTTCAGGTATCAGTAAATGCTGTCTGTCATATGCTGGGCCAATTCCATCCATTTCTTCCACCTGTCATTCCACTGTAACTCATGTCACACCTGTCCCCCTGACAGGTTTACATTAATCTACCTGCCCCCTGTTTTGCTTCTTATCCATTCTGTCTATTACTGTTTGGACATCTTTCTCTTATAGTAAAGTTACATTTTTTGCCTTTTTAAAAAATTATATTTATATTGTCTAGGGCAGCAAGAAAACAAAGCTAGCAAAAATACAATGTTCACAGGCTTGCTTGCTTGCTCCTCCAAGTGTGGGTTGTAGAAGGACCAGGTTATGCTAGAAAAGAACTTGAACAAAGAACAGAGTGTCACCCGACCACTAGCTGTTCACACTCAGGGGTGTGGTGAAAAGCTTGCTATCGTTGAGGGAAAATATATATGAAAATATGAAGATAACTGTGCACATTTTCAGACAGGCATTCATAGTGTTGCATTCGTTTGTGCGTACAAAAAGTGACAGAGATAGTAAAGAATGACAAAAGAGGGCTTAAGAAGAAAAAGGAAGTTCAAACCCTGCTTTCTTTCTTTTCTCCACATGGCTGACCAGTCGACTTCAGGAAGTCTTTTAATTACATGTAGCTGTAAAACTGGCTGGCTACAGTATACCTCTGGAACATTCATGATGACATTGTTGTGAAGCTTTTAAAATAGTAAATCTGCTTTGTATTAGACTTTGTGAGGCAGGTTTATAGTCTTGAGAGTGAACTCAGCTTAGGGAGTGAAGTATGCTGTATGCTGAGGATGAAACCAGGAGGAGATTCTTGTCACTCTGACCTGAATGGCTAAACTAGTATTATGCAAATTTCCAAGAGATGCTCTGCATAGGGTAGTGGGCAAGCCTGAACCCATGAAATAGCCCTGTCTGCGCTGTTAGAATTAGAGTCACAAAATATAACATTTGATTTCTTTCCTTGCATTTTGCTGTGTGGAGACACACACACATTTCTGTATGCATCTTGCTCTTAATACATTCATATTAAGATTAAAAGATAGAGAGGAAAGTGAGGACAGGATGAATTAAGCTTGTTTGAGTAAAGATCTCCCGTAGACAGTATAAAACACATCACACAGCATTAGACTTCATCTGTGCTATAGCCTCCATCAAAGTCTCCAAAATGTGATTATAGCCAATATGGTGCCACAATAGGTTTTTATGGAGAGTCAAGTAAAATAAAATAACCTCCTTGAGGATATCATCATATATCATACACCTTCCTTCGATGTGGTGGTCAAGGTAATGTTTTTTTTTGTCATTCAGTCTCTCTATTCATTGAAGAACAAAAAGATGAGATTATGTGCTTTCAGTCTCTGCCTAGATACCTGCAATCATCTCTGTACAAACAATAAGTGCTTCTTAAACTTCTGAAGCACGACCTCAAGGCACTGTGTGTGTGTGTGTGTGTGTGTGTGTGTGTGTGTGTGTGTGTGTGTGTGTGTGTGTGTGTGTGTG
>JAVQJF010025179.1:0-12192 GCA_036023855.1 Gadopsis marmoratus | reverse complement strand
CTCGTCTCTGTGAATATTTGAGTCTGTCTCCGTGGTGGAGAGGAGGTCATGTGACTCAGGTGTGAAGTTCTTCTCCCGACACGAATGTTGTGTCCACGCTGTGAAAACAAACCAACAATCTAACCTCCCGGATCCATTATCTTCATATATGTTTAAAATCTATCTATAATTTTCTGAATTGCTGTGATTTTACTTTGTTGATCTGTTCTGTTTCCTGTGTGTCTGTCCTGGGAGACGGATCCTCCTCTGCTGCTCCTGAGCTTTCTAACATCTTTTCTCCATTAAAGGTTTTTTTGGGGGAGTTTTCTTTATCTGAATCGAGGGTCTGAGGACGGAGGGTGTCGTACAGATTATAAAGCACCATGGGAACTTGAGTAGGTTTCAGTAGTTCTAGAGCAGGCTCCATGTGGAGGTTTTTAAAGAGATTTCAGGGGTCTTTGAGAAGGTTCCAGGTGTCTGTGAGCATCAGTCCTGTTGCTATGCCAACCTGCAGTTTGGTGGTGGTTTAACTGCTGACTTGTTTGAGGTGACCACATATGATTTTAACACACAGCTGCCAGCCAATCAAACATGTTACATGCCGGTAGTATCACATCACGTCCATCATGAGGCTCAGTTATCCCGTCCTGCTGCTGGAGGGTCCTGAGGGACACCAGGGTCCCTGAGGACATCCTCTGCATCCTTCACCTCCTGTCTGAGGTAAAGGTTTACAGTCTGATTCAACATGGCAGCAGCTCAGAGGGGAACGAGCAGCGTTCATGAGCCAAACGTAAATCCCAGAACAGGAGTGGGGGGGCTCTGTATATGGAACTTCAGGATCCGGTTTCACAGGAGGGCTGAACTTGGATGGACACTCGATGGCACATATGGAGAAGTCTGATGGAAGAACAATAAGGAAAAGCCCAGCGCATAGTCCATTAATTTCTTTTTTCCCCTTCAATAAGTTAACTTAAAGTATTCGTGAAATGAGCACTAAAGCCTCTTTAACAGTGTTTTCACAGCTGGCCGGCTCCCCCCCCGCTGCTCTGGCAGTAAAGGTCCTTCCTGAATGAACATTAACATGGGAAGGCTGTAACATCATACTTGGCAGTCCTGCATCACCACTAAACACCTAGTGAACCCAGCACATAGACCTGGCCCTCAAGGAAAACAGATCTGCAGCTCGGCCAGGATTTTCCGCATCCGCTGGTAGAAGCAACAAAACCAGAGCTGGAAGAAAAACTTCCTTTCATTCAGGAAAAGTAACAAATGGGAAAATACGGCATTACAAGAAGGAGGTATTCACAGTGAAATGTGTTCAAGCATGGGAAAAGAGAACTGTGCAGAAAATCCCCCCAAAATCCCAGCATGACACTCCAGAGTTACTCGGCTCAAACCTGAACAGGATTGCGAGTCTTTTTAAATCCGGCTCGGACACTTACATTCAGCCTCGGCTGTGCTGTTTAGTGCTTTTTAGCAAATATTAGCATGCTAACATGCTAAGCTAACATTCCTGTTCTTCCCATTCTGCCAACACTGAGTTAATGCCATGACCCTGAACCCAGTTTGGAGCCACCGCTGAGTGTGAGGTGGAATATTGAATGAAATGGAAATTTTGAAGTGAAGTAGCAGAACTGAACATGTGGATATTTCATCACAGACTCCTTCTCTCGCTCACTCACTTCTTCCCTCATCCAGTGGATCCAACGTGACTTTTTAGTTTGCAGAAAACTGAAGGATTAAATGCTGTTTTATGAGTTAAAGGAATTCTCAGTCTATCAGGAACCCTGGAATTTTTAACAAAACTAAATGCATGGTCACAAAGCCAAACGGATCAAAAGCTGACATTATTGTTATCAGTTTGGATTTCTTAGAATAGCAGCGACACATTCTTTTTTACATTAAACATATTATAAATGAAACATATATGTTAATGTGTGGAATGTGTCAATATTCACACATTTGAAAGAGGATTTCACAAGTGAATACTTTTTTCCTTACGAGAGAGCAAACAGTAAATCGTTTTTCACATTTGAAAAATTTTATTTTACTTGTGAAATATGTGAAATTAAAAATATATTGTTTTAGATATATGTAGCCATGTACACATGTATATGTAGATTTACATGTGTGTAAAGTTCAGGTGTTATTTTATATGAGCAATTTAAGAGGCTCAAACCTTCAGTCTCACTTTGAATCCGGACTGAACCGATCAGCTCTGCTCACTGCTGGACTGGTCCAGACGTCTCCACGACCCTCCATCGCCCAATTAACCAATTTCAGCAGGTCGGCCATTAATCGAGGTCGTTAGTGGGCGTCCAGGAGATCATTGCCGGGTGTGTCGGCTCGCAGCTGAGTAATCAGCTGATAAATCATCAGACCTTCAGAGAGAGGCTGAAAATTGAGGTCATGTGAAGTTAAAGTGGTGGAGAGAGGACCCATCACACACAGCGGGCCGCTGCGTTGTCACGGTGACGAGGAGGATGGAGGCAGTTTGAACCTCCTGCCAGCAGCGTCACCTGACAACACATCCATCTGAGCAAATTATTTAGTCTCATATTTGGTCTTCAGGAGTGAATTTCCTGAAAACTGAAATGCCAACAGGGACATCGGCCACTCGTTCCCAGAAATGAGACCGAAGACAAGGACTCACAGAAAGCATAATATTTGATATTAAACTATAAGAAGAACAGTCTGGACCTGCTCTGTATGAAAACATGCCCTTCTTTAATTTGACGCTATAAAAATAAACGGAGCTGAAATGAATGATATGTATATTATGTAATAAGTATATTTCCCATCTAAAGAGTTCTGGAAACAACATTTCCTTGTTTCATGATTTCAACACATGTGAAATGCTGTTTCATGACATTAAATGTGAAATCGTGTTTTTAATACTGATAAATGTACATGTCTCTGCTGCAGGGTACAAAATGTTTATTTCTAAATATATGTATTTATTTCATCCACTCATTCCTTCCTTCCCATCCAGTTTTTGTAGACTCTAACAGTGAACTCCCAGCTGCTCAGCAGTGAGCTTCATTCTGATTGGATGTCGTCAGCGGCTCCATGACCCCTGTGACTGTAATCACTTCCTCACAGTGAAATATGAAAGTCCACTGTATATAATAAACTCTCTGCAGCAGCCTTGAAACACAGAACCAGTGATTAGGTTTTCACTGCTGCTCTTTACGTTTCCTCTGTGTGAACAGCCTGTCAGAGCCCAAACCTCCACCCTTTCTGATACACAACACCGACCAGATGGCCCAGAGTGATTATGGCTGTCTCACTCAATACCTACCTGTGTCCATCTCTGCCCAACTCCACCGCGAAGAGCCGGCTCTGTTCCCGATGGCCCGGCCAATGAAAACACCCGCTGTGGCGGTTAGATAATAAGAATAATCTTTATTTACAACACTTTTCAAAATCCGCGTTACAACGTGCTTCACAAAGACAGCAAAGTAAAGGCTTTAGTGTCAGCTGCGTTTGTGGTGCCTCTGTTGGGTGGATGTGCTCGTCCTACAGTTCAGAGGTGTTAGCAGTGTTGGTGTCAGAAACATGAAACTGAGTTCTGGTTCTGTTCAGACTCACACAGCTCTGGGTTCAGGTTGGAGAAAGATCCTGGTCTGGATTCATCCAGAAACAGTCGACGTGTTTATTAACATTAAACACAGACTGACGTAAAAAGTTCAGGACATCCTGACTCAAACGTCCCCCGACCTCTGACCTCTGACCTCTGTGGTCGAAGTGAGACAGGACTGAGAGCCACAGACAGGAAGTGAGACAAGAAGTGACGGTGTCACAGTATTTTGGTGTTGGTGGTTGTGTGCGATGGCGAATGAGTCATGTCACATGCTGCTGAAAGTCCGGCCCGGTTACATCAGAGGAACCTGCGGCAGCGACCTCGGCAGCCACGGTTCCGACTTTTGAAGATGTTTGAAAAAGTCAGTCCTTTGTGGTTTGGGTCAGAGGGAGCGGAGGTTTCCACTGGTGAACCTCTGCCTGAGAACTTCCTGTCAAGCTAACACACACACACACAGACTTTGGGGGTTGACAAGCTAAAATCTTCATCAGATCGATCAGTTTATTCTCAATCCAGCAGGAAGGTGAAGCCTCGGACAGGAAGTCACTCCACAGGCCTTTAAATATTATACTGAGAAAAATATCAAACTCTCAGCAATAAAACGTATGTTACTATATGATGCCAAGAAATGACAACACATAAAAATAGGACTCCTTTAGAAATGTTAAACTGATGTTAAGTGACTGACAACTTCATGTTCCAAGTCGATTTACTGATTATCAGATGCAGATGTGTTGCACTGATTTAAATAATAATGATTATAATAAAAAACAGCAGGTCTGTAGGAAACAGACATCTCTCTTAGGTATCCAGCTACCTAAAGGACCTGTAGAACCTCCTCAATGACCACAAGAACCTCCTTAAACAGTCCCAGAACCTTCGTACCACCAGCACCACCTAAATGACCTGTAGGTTACTAGAACTTGTAGAACCTCCTCAATGACCAGCACAACCTCATAAAGGACCACTAGGACCAGCTGACGTGCTGCTCTTCACGAACACTCTGAATAAGGTCCAGTGACACATGAAGCTGTTGTTCCACCAGCAGCCTCCAGAACAGCTTTAATTCTTCTTGGAACAGATTCTCCAAACTAAACGTTTTATCATAATTCAGTATATCTGAAATATTATTTGGGAGAACCCCAGGAAACACAGCTGTGAGATGTGTTGAGTTTGGACACGTTAGCTGTTAGCTGCAGGATATTTTGGGACCTGAGTAAACTCTGGGTGCTTTAATGAAATCAGGGAGTGTAGCTTTAAATGATCAAACTGATTATCATCACACTGGTGATTTAATATAAAATAGATTTTCAAATAAATTCAGACTAGAAGAGTTGAGTAACACTGTACAGTATGTGTTATTTTAACTTGATGTTTTTAATCTGGTTCTGCATCTAATAAAACTCAGTGACAATCAGAGAATAATGTGCCAGAGTGTGTTTTTATAGGACATAGTTCATGAGAAAATAGTAAAAGACTGTTAAGAAATCTAAAGACATCCTTTAAAAAACTGGATCTGCACCAGAATCTAATCAATTATTCTTTGGGCCAAAATCAACTTTCCACCAAATTTCAGAGAAATCTGTTTTTAGTGTTTGCTGCTGGACCGCTGGTTCACTGAGTCTTCAGATCTGGATTATTGTCTTGACATGAATCGTAAACAACATATTAGCATTAGCATTGTGAGCTTTTTAGCATGCTGATGTTAGCATTTAGCACAGTCATGAGGAGCGATAAGCAGGATTACAGTGCATTGGTTTAAATTATCGATTGATTTTATTTCCCCGTTCACCGTCTGTGTGTTTATCTAGGGTGGTTAGAAATTAGGTGTGGTACAGTTCCTTTTATAAACCAAATTAATTTCATCCTTTGGATAATAAAGTTTGATTTGAGTTGAGCTGCATATTGAAATCGGAGGCTTTCATCCGTCTTTACAGGTCCAGTTCACACTCATCACAAAAAGCAGGCGGCAGGGGAAGTCCGCCGGTGGAGGAAAAAGAGATTAGATTCAGATTTGGTAAAACACTTTCTCCCCTCCATGAATCGCCACCTTCAAGTGGCGGAGGGGTTTGTGTGCCCCTGAGACCCCGGGAGCTGTGCTGGCCTGGGAACTAGTCCCTGGTCTGGTAGGATCTCCCAAGGCAAGCTGGTCCCAGGGGAGTGGCCTAGGTTAGCGCAATTCACAAACAATGGACCAGCCTGAAAAGAGCTGCAGCCCCCCCCGACCCGGGAGGAGAGCTTGACGGCGAGTGTCTGGTGAATGGGCCTTGACCCAAGGGGCTCAGTCGGAGCCTCCGCCCTGTGGGTCCACCACCTGCAGGGTCAGGCATCGGGGTTCGGTGTGTTGCAAGTCGGGCAGCAGGCGAAGGCGGGGACCAGGGTGTCCCCGGCATTTCTCTCTGGTGGAGTAAGAGCCAAACTCCTGGACTCCTGGGCTGGACTCTCTTGTTTTCCACAGTTGCCCAGGGTGAGGGGCACCAGGCAGGTAGGGGGATACTCATGAGTGCCGCTGTGTTGGAGTTTTCCCTGGGGAACGAGAGGGTCGACTGACAGTTGCGGAGAGGAAAGGCTCTGACCCAAATAATGAGATCGCGGATATAAGCGGTCAACATGAGGTTCGTCCTCAGGGTGGCTGGGCTGACCCATAGAGAAAGGGTGAGGAGCTCGGACATCCGGAGCTCGTAGTCGAGCCACTGCTCCTTCATGTGGAAAGGATCCAGTTGAGGTGGTCAGGCATCTGATCAGGATCCTCCTGGACACCTCCCTTTAGAGGTTTTCTGGGCACGTCCAACTGGTAGGAGGCCCCCGGGGAAGACCCAGAACACGCTGGAGGGATTATATATCTCATCTGGCCTGGGAACGCCTCAGGGTCCTCCAGGAGGACCTGGAAAGCGTTGCCGAGGACATCTGGACAGCCCTGCTCAGCCTGCTGCGACCCGGATAAGCAGAAGAAAATGGATGGAAGGAAAACCTTTTCTCTGTGGGTTTCAGGTGTAGACAGTCTGGTAGCTTCATGCCCCGAGAACCAAATATTTGTTTAATAATCATCCTTATTGTTGACCCTGATCACAGTCTGAAAATCCTGCAGGCACAGAGGAATATCAGGCGTTAGACCTACGTTTGTGTGTTTGCATGGCTGATTAGTTCAGGTGAGACATTTAAAAATATTTCACATTTAAAGAACTTGTGTCAATATAAAAGTTGTCAGCGTCTCAGCGTGGCGTAACTATTATGAAATGCAGCCTTCGAAAGTGGCACCTTTGATAAAATCTGTTTTCCACATTAGTGACGTGTTTCTCTTTGTAGATTCATGGACTCGTCTGAACACGGCAGGATATTTCTGCTCAACGTGTTGATTCTGTGGCACATTAGGAGCTCATTCATTCTCATTATCTACCAGAAAACACTCTGACTGGATGAGTATTTACACATTAGTGGGAAAAGAACTTTAGATTCTGCTAAATTATGCAGAGATTTAGCTAAAGGCCTTTTTTCTGGAGTTTGTTGGAAACGTGATGCAAGACTTTCAGTTCCTTACAGCCATGAGGTCATTCAGATTTTTATGTTAGAAATGGGCTCTTCACGGCTCACTGGCGTCGGAGCAGATTTACCTCGGCTGGAAGGATTCCTGAAAACTTTCTCTGGGTGTTTTACTGCGAAAAGGAAAGAAGGAAGAGGTTTGACTTTTGTTTTTTGGAAGTGGACGACTCAAACTGGGAGCGGCGAGGACGTCCCGCCTTTTGTTTCCCAGCAGCTCGTCTGCCATCTATAATTCATACTGCATAATGGGCGGCTGATATTTTGGGAAAACGCCATTTGCAAAAATCAATGGAACAAATAATGAGCAGCTGATGTCAATGCTGCTGCTCAGACCTGAAATCCTCTCTGACAGGAAGGAAAGAAAAAGAGTCAAAGCAGGCTGAAAGGTGCCAGAGAGCAGCCAGATAATCTGATCTGAGTCCAAATTTAAGGCTGATTAATAAATAAATAATGTGCCCCCAACACAAAATGAATTATTCAGTCGCTCAGCCATCAAAATAAATCTTAATAAATGTTGGCCCACATATTGAGATGCACATTTTGGGCAACTAATGACCTGAATCTAAATGGTCGGCCGTCGACTCGTTGAATTTTAAACGTGTGTGTGTGTGTGTGTTTCAGCACTCAATCATCAGTGTGAATATTTAAAGGGAAAACAGGAGTTGACCTCTTTCTTTCATTTCACTGGTGAGTCTGAAGGATTTACACTCGTTAACATAATCAAACACTTTCATATTCAAAACTCCGAAGTCCAAAGTGATAATCTGTCGGTTTCATCACCGAGAGCCAGATTCGGTTCAGATGCTTCACATGTTCTGATAAAATGAGAAGTTGTAATATCTGCTGTGGTTTATGTTCGGTCTGTTTTAATTACAACCCAACACTTCCTCCTCCAGATGTTTCACAATAAAAGTCCTGCAGGCAGGGCCGTACAACATGAATAACGTCTAAAGTAGTTTAGGAGGAGGAGGAGGAAAAATAAGGTGGAGGAAGAAGAAAGAGAGAAGGGTGAAGGAGGAGATGTGAGAGCAGCGGTTCTGGACTCAGTGGGTCTGCATGTGTCAGTCCCAGTGTTGTTCTGCTGGAGGGCAGTTGGTTCTGGATCGAGTCCCGAGGATCAGAACCATAAACACATTAAGGACCAGGTCTGTGCTTCAGGTCCAGGTCTCTCAGACTCTGCTTTTCATGTGTAGATGTTAAAGCGTGTAGACGATCACACGTGTTTCTGACCTCAGCTCAGATTCAACATTTTACTTTCTCATGAATTACAGCATTTTAGTTTTCAGTGGCTTTTCTCTCTGCTGCCACACCAGCAACAGGAAACATGGTCAGTGCTGTTATTAATTCTGTCCTGCAGTAACTTTCTTCAGCTGGGAGGATCCGGATCAGGAGGCTGGACCTCTGTGGACGTAGCATGAGATGTTAATGTTAATGTCCTGACGTCTATCTGTCCGTCTCTGGTTGTTAATGTTGCCAGATCACAGACAAACGTCTGAGAACTTATTGAAGCTGAAGAACTCTATGTGGAACTGTGCTCTCTCTCTCTCTCTCTCTCTCTCTCTCTCTACCCAACTGACCGAGGGAGATGTCCACCCACCCAGAGCCTGGTTCTGGTTCTGGTACTTGCTGTGCTGCTCATGGTGGGAACTGCTGGGTCTCTGTAATAAACAGTGGACCTGCTCTGTATGAAGAAGCCTTTGTCATGAGGCGACGCGGTATAAATAAAACTGAACTGATTGTTCAATTGATTATGATAAAATTATAGATCGAGACAAAAGTAACATATGTATGAAATGTATGGTCCAAACGTAGCGTGAACTGGGCTGATATATTGCACTCGATCAGGACGGCTTTTCATTCTAATGAAGAAATGTACAAACTCTGCAGGAAGACGATCTGATTAAGTTACTAACGTCAAATCCTCCTCAGAGCGTCTGTGATGTCTGAGAGGACGGAGACTAAACGTGGCCTGATGGGAGGACAAATGCCGTTTAGCATCAGAATATTTCTGTTGGTCTCACCTGTCAATCTGACGCACAGAGTGTTTCTCAGAGACCTGGGGGGGTTGTGGGGGGTTCTGGGGGTTCTGGGGTCTCTAATCCTGCTGTCAATCTGTGAGTGTGATGGTGGTGGGGGGGCATCCTCAGCAGGATTGTCTAACCTCTGTCCAGGGGAGGCCTGTCCAACACGTTAATTCCTCTATTGACAGATGTCCAATCAGAGCGTCCGGGTGCGAACAGTCCTGCATGTTAACGAGCTGCAGACTCTCCTCCTCCATCCATCAATAAGCTGCTCGCCTCTCACCCAGGTTACACTCAACACGTTGGAGGCAAAGACACTTCTTCTCATTACAATATTTTCTGATTTCATTTGAACGTACAGGAACGTCACCAGGTTTTATTTGGCTTAAATGCGAACGCTTCAAAAACACAGCTGAACTACAAGATTCCTCTGATTTACATGTTTCTGCTAAAGTTTAATTTTCTTTGCGTGAACTGGATCTTTCTGCAGTCGCTGCTTCTTTTTGCAGACAACGGAGGCGGAGTTACCTTCATTTTATTTTAGACTGAAATAAGCTTTTAGTCTGAAACTTTAAAGTCCGTGTCAGCGTTTCCTGTGTTTACTTAAATAAACATGAAGCTGCTGATTATTGATCGATAGATTAACGAAACCTGACTACATGAACTTCCTTGAGCCGACATTACAGTCTCTACAGATCAGCTGACTCACGGCCTTTAAAACACCTGAAGATGAAGGTGTCTTCATCAATTATTCAAGGAGGAGCCGCATTCAGGGGCGGGGCAGGTGTGTGTCTCTTCCTGGTTGGATTATTGATGAAGATGCGTCCATCTTGATTTTCTGATGGAGACTCGCCTGTCAGTTTGTTTACAGCAGACAGGATGTTCACCTTCATCAGGACATCAGTTCCAGGACACTTTACTCACAGCAGTTAATCATCTAAAAGAGAAGACGACAGGTGAAATCCATCAGCACCACCAGCTCCATCAGCTTTAACACAGCAGAGCTTTGAGGGAAGTTGAGCACTTTGACATCCCAGAAACACGCGCGACATTGCGGAACATGATGTTTTGACAGACTTTGTAGAAAAGCTCTAATCAATAATAGTTCTAAAACTTTTACCCCCCCTTCGTCCACTTCCTGTGCTGACCCGGTTCGGGCACCAGAAGAAGAAGATCTGCCAGTTTTCTAACTCCAAACCTCATTTGGCAGCCGGATCAGAAACGACGACTTTCTGCCAGTTTGTTCCCAGGAATGATTTGATGTGGCAGCGTCCCGCCCGCTGACGCTGGTGACTGTTCCCCTCGACGTGTGGCCTCGTGTGGTTTCGGCCGCTGCCAGCGTGTCGAGCAGCGACGGGCTTCCACTGCAGAGCTGAAGGAAACACTCGGACAGAAGGATTCGGAATCACAGGCAACACATCATTATCTGCACCTGTTAAACGCTCAGGAAAGAAAACTGACAGAAGTCCAGCTCAAGGTCCACTTACTGACTTTTTCAGGAGCTTTCAGGAGAGTTTGCGTCTGAGGACGATGGCCTCCATATCTACGAACATGTGATAGAACTTTAGAAACGTGAATTGTTTGATATTCTAAAAGATAACGGATGTATTGAATTATACATAACTGTTACATTTTTATGGCAAAATTGAATCATCAAAGTGCAAATTTAGCAGTAAAAATCCTAAATTAGTTTTTAAAGATTGGTTTAACAATTGAGTTTATCTCTCAATAAATTCTTTAAATTACAAAGCTGCATTATTCAGAGAAATGTCATTAAAATCCAAACAACATGTCTTGTTGAAATATGAACATAGCATATGTCTTTAGCATGTTAGCATGCTGCTGTTAGCATGCTGCTGTTAGCGTCGCTGCGGCTGTAGACTCTCAGTTATTGGTATTTGCTGCTACAGACACATTCTGATCTGATTAGGTTTGGGTTCATCCTCTGGGGAACACGATTATCCACCGTGTATTTCATGAGGCCCGTGTCCAGCAGCTGTTGAGACGTGGACCCACAGTGTTGGACACGCAGACAGACGTTCGCTTCAGTCAGCAGGCAAATGAAAAGATATGGTTCGTGTTTAACAGGAAGGCCTCAGAATGTCCGACTGAAACAAAGAGAAACTGGAGGAGCGAGCTCCTGATCTCCACCAGCAGGAGGCGAGGCGTGATGCTGGAAGACGAGCGTCGGCACAGAGAGGGAATAATCAGTGCAGCAGTAATAAGCAGCAGAGTGTTAATAGGATCCAGAGTGTGTTTGCAGCTCAGTTAATGTGTCTATTATTAGAGCGGAGAAATTGAATCCACTGCATGTTTTCAGCATAATTGTCTGTGCTGCCTCACTGTGCTCCAATAATAGGATGTAATAATGATGATCGCAGCGCGTAGATGGAGCCGCCGCGTAAACCACTTAGACAAGACATGATTACTGTCGTC
Organism: Gadopsis marmoratus; assembly: GCA_036023855.1. Lineage (NCBI taxonomy): Eukaryota > Metazoa > Chordata > Actinopteri > Centrarchiformes > Percichthyidae > Gadopsis > Gadopsis marmoratus. The sequence goes on along the minus strand of JAVQJF010025179.1, from coordinate 633 downwards.
TCGCACACTGACGGCTGCTGAGACATATGGATTATTACAAACCTTCCAATATATTCAAGGAGACGCATCACACGTCTCATCTTTGCTTCGTCTTTTCATGTCTCTATTTATTTTAAACTAAAACATGATAATAATTTTCTTCTAATACAGGTGTGTCAGTTATACACCGTGTCAGCGTTTAGCGGCGAAGGCTCCTGTAATACAGGGTTTCAGCTCTTTCTCCCAAAAGCCAAATAAGATTTCTGACTTTCTGGACATTTATCGATTTATTTTGTTTTCTTCCTCATCCTCCTCTTCCTCCTCCTCCTCCGAACATTTGTTCAGTGCAGATAAATGTTCCTCTGACTTCAGACCCTGTCAGCAGGTCAGACTGCAGCTGCTGTATCTGATGCTCCAGTCCTTATTCTCAACTCGCAGGAAAATCACTTTCCATCTCTGCACACGTTCAAATCCTCTCAGGACGGCTGCTGCTGTGTGAGTGTGAGTGTGTGTGTGTGAGTGAGTGAGTGTGTGTGTGTGTGTGTGTGTGTGTGTGTGTGTGTGAGTGTGTGTGTGAGAGTGAGTGAGTGTGTGTGTGTGTGTGTGTGTGTGTGTGTGTGTGTGAGAGTGTGTGTGTGTGTTTGTGAGTGTGAG
>JAVQJF010025177.1:0-26877 GCA_036023855.1 Gadopsis marmoratus | reverse complement strand
GAGCGGCACCGACTGCTGGAGATAACCACCAGGAGATACGAAGCTAGGTGGACAGCCTTTTTGGTTGTTCTTTTTGAGTTAGTAGTGGTTAGGGGGTGTTTTGTTCTATTTCTTGTATTCCCTTTGGCTTCCACCCGTGGTCCTCCCTCTCTCCCCAGATTGTGTGTGTAAATGCCGATGGAAATAAGGGTTAATAAATGACCTGCTGTTTATAGTCATACTGTATTTGACTGATTTCCGTTGTTACCTTATCTTTATGTTACAATTACCTACATTCCCCTAGACTGCAAAACAGGGATGTAACATAATTAACAGTGGAGAGATAATATTCATGCTAATAATCACAAAAGGTTGAACACTGTTGACCCAGCAGGTCTGATCCGCTTCACAGCAAGTGGCCGGGGGGGGGGAAACGTGCTTCCAGCACTATCCCGACTGTATCATTATATCATTAGTATTAGAATTGGTGGTGGCGTTAGTATGCAATTTATCTTTTAATTTTGTTGGGTTTTTTTTATCCCACCTCTTCCATCTCTCTCTCCCCCCCACCATCCACCTTATGGACTTCCCAGTTCGACAATGTGAAACACACGCAAACAAAACAAATCTCAAAATTTTGTGTGTCACTCTACCAATCGTAGCAGAAAGTATAGACCGGTGCCTCGTTCGTCATACTTGGCTGAGCTAACCCAGGCTAATGTGATGTTAGCCACCAGCTCAAGTGTTCCCCTTCAGCTAACCCAGCTCTCGACACGAGTGTAGCATTGATTTGATAATCTGGGATGAAGTTCTGTTGGATGCCTGTCAAATTAACAGTCACATCAAGCACATATAAAAGACAAAGCCCAGACATAGTGCGGCATCTCCAAAGATTACTGAAGTAAACAAGCCTTTAACAGCATCAGAAACATCAATAACATGTACTTGGTCTTTCTCTAGTGTTAGACTGTGTATGAAAACACATACCATCAAATAGGGAGTCATAGAGGTTTCTAGTCTTCTGCTTTGAAATCCAGGACCTTTAAATAGAATACAGGGAACATTAAAGGGGTTGTGACTCTCTGGAGAAATACACTTTGCATCTACAGGCGGCGTTCAATTAAAATCTTTAAAGCCCTTTCTGCAGGCAGGGGATAGGTGACAATTACATATACGCTCACGTATACACATGCACACGTACACACGGAGGGGATTTAGAGAGACGGCTCTAGAGTCTGACATCAATAAACCCAATTCAAACCTCCAGCTTACATTCTGCCACAGAGCTGATTTCCAGGACACTCAGGACTACAGAAAGAACATGGTCTGTATTGATCATTATTCAATTATCTACACAAATGCAGTGAACATAAACATACATACATAGTGCATGGACCAGAGAGAACTCTCTCTCTCACCCCAAATGAAATCCCTGTCTATGTTGGCTGTCCAGTAATGTATTCGGCTGCACACCTCCAGTATTTACCAAGCTCACTGCGTCTGCCTTCTCCTTAAAAGTGAGACACCTCAAAATGTCCCTGGAGATGACCAGCCGGACTCAGTGAAATGCTCACCGTTAAACATAGACTATAGACTCCTAATGTACAAAGGAGCCACGTACAACATTGCAACATATCACCAGTAAGAATATCACTGTATAGACCACTGTTGCAACACAATAGAAAAGAAACAAACAAGTGAAGCCAGTTGCTGAAGCTCTTGCAACACCGGCACTGAACAGATGCCTGATAAAATAATTGATAGGGAACGTTTTGATACACCAAGAGACTAATTTACTTTAAGTTTTATGTAATTGTTATAATGTGCTTGTGAAAACATTCTTTAAAATCCACATTTTTGTACACATAATCACATACACCGATCAGCCATAACATTATGAGCAGTCTGCAGCCCCATGTGCAACAAACTGTGATGCTCTTTGTGTTCTGACAACTTTCTATCAGAACCACCAATCAGCGTTTGAGATGCTCTGACCCAGTCGTCCAGCCATCACAGCTTGGCCCTTGTCAAAGTCGCTCACAGCCTTACGCTTGCCCATTTTTCTTGCTTCAACACATCAACTTCAAGGACAAAATGTTCTGCTTAATATACTGCTCAAAAAGATTAAAGAAACACATTGAAAACACATCAGATCTCAATGGGGAAAAAAAATCATGCTGGATGTCTATACTGGTATGGACTGGGTAATGTCCTCAAAGAGTGTTCCTTTAATTTCTATATAAATTATATAAATTTAAATATATATATCTCAATTGCAGAGGACACCTAAAATTTGGTTAAGAAATAAACCAAAATAAATCAGCATAACTGCAGCTTGAGGTTACTTAGCCAATGGTTGTAGCGAATTATGGCCGTCATGAACACTTTGCAAATCTGATCATTAAGATAAAGTATTACAGGATTATATGTTTGGTTGAAGAAAACTCTACCACCCTTTACAGACACGTTCCTGTTAAAATCCACTGGACAAATTAATGCCTAAAGGTTTACATAAACAAAAGATCTCACCAGATGACACGTTAGAAAGAAAATATACACTAAGTTCCTCCGAAGCTGAGAATTCCAGGACCTAAACATTTAAACTTCACTCTCCAGCACCTCTTTCCTTTCCTCCAATCAATTAATCAATTGCAGCTGCTAATTAGATACCAGTGTGAGCCACATGTTTTCTCAGCTGCCAATTAGAGAGGAGCTCATGCTCATGCATGAATGAGGGAACAGCGTGGCGTGGTCAGAGCTCTCTGGGCCGTGTGATTGGTTGGCATTCCTCACAGATGAAGAGGCAGCACCTCAGAGGGGACAGGGAGAAAAGGGATAAGCGGTTAGGTAAGTGCCTGACCAAAAGTTATGCAACACTCATCGATTGAGGAGTGTAAACATACAGCAGAAGCCACTTACCCCGCCTGAAGTTTGTGTTCTGTCGGCTTGCTGTCCCCGTCTGGGGAACCCTGTCTCCTCTCCAGACACACCTAATGATTTAGTGAGTAAATGATCCGCGATGGAGTGCATTTACACAGTTGGGCTTGGCTGCTGTCTGATGCATACATACGGAAAGCTGCCCTCACTTTTATTAGCGAGCTCACTGAATTCACATCAAATGTCAAGACCTCCTCTAGCATGTGTTCCAGGAGGTCCTGCTTCAGAACATGGACTTTCCGCAGTCACTCAACTTGAGAGGACCCAAGTTGTTGTCAGATGGGGTGAGATACTCCAGACAGTGAAACAGTCAAGTCTGCTTTCAGCCAGCTGTGGTGGGTCATCCACTTCATAAGAGCATTGTCATCCATTCAGCCAATATTGTGGGGTAATTTACTCTGAGATGTTGCTAATTATTTATATCAGATCTGAAAGGCATTTAGAAACATTGAGCTGACACTTAAAGGAGCCATAAAATGTTTTTCATCCAAGAAGCTCATCAAACATTAGGTGGAGAGTGTTGCTGGCTTTACCGCACTGGAAAATTGGAGCGATCCACAGGCGCGACTGAAAACCAGAAGCCTGACCTAGTCTGGGAAAAATGATGCTTACATCCCAGCAGAGGAATGCCACAATTATGCAATTTTAGGTCAGAGGAAATTATGAAGTAGAAGATGTTTTACATATTATGCTTTTTCAGTTTTGAATAATTCTTTCTTCTGTACTGGTCATACTGTTGGTGGAGAACAAGTGTCTAAACACAATGTTTGTGGGAGTAAACATACAAACAACTTTTTTTTTCTTTTGTAACACACAAGATGCTGCTTCTGAGATGATGGGGAATCCACCCCCGGGCTAAACACACACACACATATGAATCAAATCCACCTTCAAACATAAAATTGACGCCTACTCGCCCTATAACTTCTCGGAATCTCCAGAGTCCTCTGCCAGCTGGACATGCTGAAGTCAACACACACACTAACTCACACTCACTCACATGTGTAAGATGGAAAAAGAGACCGTGTGTGCTGGGTCATAGAAGTGTGCTGCGTACATATAAAACATCACAGATGTCATTTCATCTGCTCTCTCTCTCTCTCTCTCTCACACACACGCAGACACACTTTCGGTCAGATTTTTTGCAGCATTTGAGCACTACTTTCACTAACAATGTAATGACATTGTTTTTGCAAGCTTCCGAGGCAAAGCACATTCCTGATAATGTCCAGCCAACACAACATAAACACCACATAATGCATGTCCCGGTGACGTGAAACATCCCAAGCAGCTGCGTTAAGAGTTACCAGTGCAGCAGTACAGAAAAGAAACGCCGTTCTGCTCATTGTTGCCTTTGTCCACAAAACAATGTCTGACTCTTGATCTTTCAGTGGTTTTACAACTTGCTGTTTTTACTTCTTCTCACATATTATAGTGTATTTTATGTTGAAAAGCCAGAACCAAGCAAAATGCTGCTGATTTTACATGTGGAGCCCATAAAGTATTTTAAGCCTGTGCATTTGAATGTGTTTCAAAAGAGGCCAACACTTGTTGCTCAGCTTTGAGGCTGCAATCTTTAAGCTGGGATATTGATCAGTGCTTCAAGATGTGTATTCCAGCACACACATGCATGTACTGTACTTGCACAATATTAGTAATAATAAAATGCAAACACACACACACACACACACACACACACCATTTCCCCAGGCCATTATCTGAAGCAGGTCTAAGCGAGGGTCTCAGGGTTATTGGAATGTCATTTCGCTGTTTTTGAAGGGGGATCAGATTTCCAATTCCGCTTGACCTCGCTCCTCTCTGCGTCCCCTAGGGCTCCGCGGTAAATGAACAGAGGCGCCATGGTAAAACAGGCCCCACCAAACGGCCGATCTGCCGCTAGGATGCCTGCGGCAGATCGATCCATGTGGACCCAAAAATGCAATAAACAGCACATCATACCTTGATTAGTTTTATGTCTGTCACACTTAAAATAACAGTGAGGATTTAGAGCATTTTGTCACACGCTGGAACATTTTCAGCAACAGCTGGAGAGCTGTGTTGCTTCATTTGAGGTAAGGGTGAGAGAAAGTGAGAGATGAGTTTGTGGTAAATGCAGAGTCTCTCGCCTTCATGTTATGTGTGAAATAACCTCAGTTTTTTAGCACCCTCTCATAGCACCTCCATTCACACATTGGCCCCATTTTCAAACTACTGTTGACAACCACATAACCCTGTAACAGAGGGTGTCAGGAGCAATCTGGATACATTGCTCTCTGGGAGGGCTCCCTCAGATACGTCCCACTCATGAAATACACTCAGGGAGGAACTTGCTGTCTCTGTCTATTGTTCTTGTCCCAATATTCATTTTTATCTCTCTTGTTCGCATTCACCCTCTTTCAATATAACAATCATACCTTTGTTTAGTCACTAGGTTTCACTCTGCTGCCAATGTCCTGGAGTGGATGTGTCCCTGAGCTTAGAGCAAAGAAGAGGGAGAAGAACATGAGAGAGGAATGAGGGATGAGGGATGGATAGACACACAGAGGAAGTGGATGACATAAAACACATAATTAAGGGTCAGCAGGTTCAAAACCCTATTTTGAGCCTGGACAAGTCCGAAAGCTTGAATGCTGTCACCTACAATTCATCTTTAAATATGTGGTTATTTTTATCTGTACTATTTCCTATACTGCTTTACAACTGATAATAAACATATATTTAATCTGTGTCAATGTAAACGATTACAGATGGAGACAAGAACAAGAATTGTCTCTTTGAGAAGTTTCCGTTGGGCTTTAGGGCTCATCACACCACTGCAACTGTGCTACTTAGTGTGATGAATGGCTTGCTTTTAGCAGCTGATGTGGGTCATTCATCAGTTCTAGTTCACCTTGACCTTTGCACTGCAGTTAATGATACTGATAACTCTAACCTTCTTGACCCTCATGAGCTCCGGTTGGAATTGTTTACACTGGTTTGTGTCTTATCTCCAAGATAACATTTCACTGTGGAGATCAGAGTTTGCAGGTCCGTCCCACCAGGATCAAATCTTAGACCAATTTTGTGCTATATAATTATGTTACCTTTGCCATCTATTGCACACACACAGCTTTTCAGCTTTATTATGCTGATGATAACCAGTTCCACCTGTCCTGCAACCTGCAATATTCACATAGAGAGCTGAGGTGAAACCAGTTATTTCGAGTGAGAATACCTAACTACATTAATGACTAAAAATCAAGATCTGGAACAGAGCCTATCTCAACAGAATCCATGCTGTATGTCTAGATAAGGTTAGTTTTAAAAGAAAAAAAAAATCTAAAATTGCTGGTTATTTCTGTTATTTAGCGGCCTCTAACCATCCCCATTTCCCATAAGTCCTAGACATTGCCCTAGTCTTAGACACTGTCAGCATTTTTAGACAGCAGAGATTACAACAAATAAAACTGGAAAATTACTTTAGAAGTTAGCTTTGCCATTGTATGGCTATGGATAAAGTGTAGAAAAATTGTCCTTTTAGGGATGTTTGAAAAAGCCAAGCATGGAATATGCAATCTGTCACAAGGCTACAAGAATCAGCATCTACTGACACAAACACACACAATCACCTACTGCAGATCAACGCCCCAACCCCTCACACAGCTCCTCTCCACAACACACACACACACACACACACACACACACACACACACACACTCCTTGCGCGCCTCTCTTTGGAACATTTCATCCGTGGTTAATCGACCTATGACCCACAAAGAGGATGATGGGCGGTATTAGAGGGGAGCAGAGAGATACCTGGGTGGACCAGGTCACTGGAACAACACCACTCATATTGGAAAAGGTAATACCTCGTCCACATGAAATAGGATGGACTTGTATAAGCCAAGCTGCCTCTGCATGAGGGGGCAGAGGGTCACACAGAGTCATGCATTTGCGCACAGATCCAGTGAGCGCACAGATTAACGCATGCATACAAAGACACAGAGCCACAAGCAACACACCTCTGTGTTTATAAAAAGAGCAGCTTTCAAGGGTTACCATTATGCTTACCATCCTTTTTTTCCACCTTTTCTGTATGTGTCTCGGCCATGGCAGCTGGACTGCAGGTGTGTGTGCCATCGCTCTCTCTCTCTTATTTGAACTCAGTTCAATTCAGTGGATATTTATTGGCATGACACTTTGATCAAAAAAACATGTCACTAAACATACATAAAAGAGTGAAGTGTGTTATATGTAAGTTGATAACGTGTCCTGTACTTTTGGTCTAAGGGGGCTGATATTTCATGGTTTGGGCATTGCCACAGAGTTACAATTAATGCTACAGCAGACAATAATATTATATGCTTCCAACTTTGTGGCAACAGTCTTGGGGAAAGCCCGTTCAGCATGCCCTTGTGCACAAAGTGAGGACTAAGAAGAATTGGTATTAGTTTGGGAGAACTTGACTGGAATGCTAACTGGATGCCAGACCTTATCATCCAGCATCAGTGTCCAACCTCACTAACACTCTTGTGGCTGAATGGGAGCAAATCCCTTCCAGGTTCAATCTCATTCCAAAATCTTGAGGAAAGCCTTCCCAGAAGTGTGGAGGGTGTCGACACAGCATATGAATGTCCACGGTTTTGAGATGAGATGTTCAACAATCACATATATTTATGGTTGTAAAGTTCACATTCTTTTACATTCTTTTTAAGTAAGTAAATAAACTGCTAAATAAAAAAAAAAGCTGTGATACGCAGTACTTGGGACAATTAGTTACTGACAACACATGTATAGAAAAAGAAAAACAACAAGTGTATTACAGAATGTACAAATAAAGCTAAAAAAGCTTTTATATATTCATATATTCCTGGAAGTGATTGATATTCTAGTAGTGGAATCAATTCATTTCTTTTCCAGTAAGTGAAATAAATAAAAAATGTCCAATTCTATTAACTGTTGTGCAAAGAGTAAATGCTCATGGTACTGAGGGTGGACCTTTCTCTCTCTCTCTCTCTCTCTCTCTCTCTCTCTCTCCAAAGTTCCTATAGCAGACATCAGATCTCACCACACCTCTCGTCATACAGCAGAGTGAGATATAGCCCCATATTCCTTTAATCACCAATCCCAAACTTGAAAGATCCCGGCCTCACACTGTTTTATTGCCAAGATTCCTTATACTGCTCCGTGTACCTTGAGCATATCCTCTGACTGGTAACATATGCATTAGCTTGCCCATAAAGGCATTCTTTAGCTCGTTTGTTTCCCAGCAGGATCATTGCACTGCAGAACAGAAGAGGGGAGAATGAAGGGTCTTCCCAGCCCCACAGAGGGACTCAGCAGGGACCAAGTGTTAAGTGATGCCTGTCTCTCTTTCTTCCTTCACCCCTGTCTGTGTCTTTCTTCTGCACAAGCTTTTAAAGGATCCCCAACTATTCTGACAGGCGTCCAATATTCTGTTACTGTGTATGTGTGTGTGTTGGAGTCATGGCTGGGATATTGCTGCATCTGAAGCTAGTAGCACCAGCTCTCCCCCGAGTTTAACTTTAGCCTAGGTATGACATAAGTGCTTACAATGTGGAGATTTACAGAACACTAAATTAAAACAAGTTGCGCCACACAAAATAGTTCTTTAATAGAAACGAGTTGTTGCTTAATATCTGCACCCAGCAACTTCCAGGTATAACGTTAGCTTGACCCGTTTAGTGTGAAGAGCAAAAGAAATGTGGAATGTTACACTAAATGACCAAAGTAACGTATATATCAGTAAAACACAGTAATACCTACAAACCATTAAAACGCAACCCAATTTGGCAAACCATTACTTTGAAACTAGCTAGTGGTTAGAAACTTACAAAGGACTTTAAGCACCAGCTTCATAATGGATTTAGGAATAGATGGCGCAACCCAAGCCTGATCACAAACACACACTTATGGACACAGATATGGGCCCTTGCTAAATGCAAAAGCTTTAAGCAAAAAGTGGAAAGATTTGGCCACCGCCGCACATGAACATACACATATGTGGCTACATACACATCTCAACCTCATGCGGCATGCTGGCGAATTAAAGAGGGGAGCAGTGAGTCCGTTTCCCCCTTTAATTCATAACTGTCTCTGTTATTATCAAAGCCACACTCATCTTTAGCAGGGAGGAGAGAGGAAGTCCTCCCTCTATACCTCATAAAAAACAGAGAGGGTGGCGAAAAAGATATTTGACGTCCACAGCAGAAGAGTAAATACAGGACATATGACCCAAAATAGCAGTTAGCCGACAGGTTTTGCCACTGCCTTGCTTTTTCTGTCACTAATACATATGATGAGGGGTTACATGCATCCGTTTGCAGTGGCTTTATGGCAGCAGCAGCACAGATTATACATTTTTTAAACTATGGTTGCATATTTCCAGACGTTTTGCATTTGTCTACATGTGTATGTGTGCTGCACCCGTGTGTGTGTGTGTGTGTGTGTGTGTGTATGATTGCATGTGTGTGAGTTGTGGGGGTCATCCAGAGTCAGGTCTAATAACAACCTTGATACTGTTCTCACAGAGGCCTCTGAAGTTGCCTCCACTCCATCAAGTCGGTGTGTGGTTGCCCGGCAACCGAGGGTCCGGTGTTCCCGAGCGGCGCTGTTTGTTCCCTACGAATGATCCGCCAGAGAGAGGAAAGATGGGCGGAGGTGAGGATGAGAGAAGGAAAGACACAAATTGGTAAATGGAGGACACAGCCTCGAGGGGCCCTGAATCAATGCCTGAGCAAACAAGCTCAGTCTGTCTCCCTCTGCCGCCATCTTTCTCTCTGCTGGATAGTCATTCTGCTTCACTGTCTTGTCTTGCTCTCTCCAATCCTGCTTCTTTCATGTTGTCTCAAATTCAAGTTTTGACTATTTTACATGCACAATTTTTACTTTAAAATGTTCTTAATTTCCTGTAAATTATTCAGCTTTCCGTCTCACCCCACAGGCTATTGTCTACCCAATTCTAAATTCTCCTCTGCTTATATTCACACTTTCTTTTCCTGTAAAATTAAAAAAGAAGAAAATTCAATTTCTCTCTTCCATCTCTCTATAGCAGCTAGCTGAATATAGCCTATAATCTTGTAGGGATTCCACAGTCCACAGTAGTGGTGGTTCTGTGTGATGTAGTCATATGAGAGGAAGGTTCAATAGGGTAAACCGTACTGAAACCCTCTTTAGAATATATTAAAACATTAGAAATTAGAAATTAGAAAAATTAGACAATAGAAAACACTGTTCACAGCATTCAATTTGTTTCACAGTAGGCTTAAATATAATTATTCATACACAATATTGAAGCATTTAGAACATATTGTACAAACTGTAATTCATTTTAGAGGAAGGCTTTTGATTGCTGAATGCTTGAAATGGGTCCGTTCATTCGAATAGCAGTAAAGGACCACACAGCATGAGGGTCTTGCATCAGGGCTACACGGCGGCAACACGAAGGTAACACTTACCCACCAGGGACAGTGAGGTAACCATGTGATGTCAGGCACAGCAGGTCCAGGCTACTTGTATAAAGTAGACAGTTAATTAGGTTGTTGTGAAGACAAACCTGGAAAGAAAATACAGGTTTATTATCATTCCTGGATTGTAACACAGTGATGTTGCTCTACGTTATGGCTGCATAAGGATATTTACCCTCGTCTATGAATACTGTAAGACCAGGTGACATCTGTCCCAGACCTCCCTGTGTGGCTGTACAGTCCAGACCAAAGCACAGTATACAGTAATATAAAGTACAGTAAATGCAAAACAATAGCAATATTTCTAATAAAATGAGCAATGTGAGAAATAAAGTGAGGCTCTGCAGAACCAAAATAACTGTGCCTTGACCAAATAATTCCAGATCCCAACAATCAACCAGATTCACACACTGCGAAGCATTATGTGGAAAATGTGAAGATGGAGTCTTGGTTTTCGTTTTGAGGTCTGTGCAAGCTGCATGACATCAGCGCGCGTCTTCACGACTTCGTGAAACACTGTGAAGCTATAATTTCAGTAAATGTTATGAAAGTATCGTATTAAACTATGCACTCCTTTTATTCAGGATAGCAAGTTAATGGATCCTGACAGATCTTGTTCCACAAAGGTTCAGACCAAATCAGTTTGTTAAAGGTGGTCCCAGTGGAGTCAGGTTCAAAGCAAACACTGAATGCACACTGAAGCGTGAGAGTGTACCTGGCCTTTCTGCCAAGTTCGGCTGACATCAGCACTGAGACACACACACACTGAGCTCCTCATAGGACACAATGTCCTCAGCACCATCTCTTGTTCTTTTCCTCCGTTTTCACCCTTTTCCCCTTCCTTAACCTAATTATATCTATCCTTATCCTTCTTTCTCCTCCCTTGCACTGCAGTGCTGGCATTCTCACAGCCACTAATGACACGGTGTGATCTCCACAGAGTCCCCAGCCAGTGAGCTGGAGTCACATATGTTCTATATCATCTCCTGAACACTTCCATATGGAAGACGATGCCACCCATGCCAGGACCTGACACAAACACAGTGCCGCCGCAGGAAGAGGGAAACTAAGACGAACGGACTGACAGACATAGTTGTGTGGAAGACAATAGGATAGGATAAACAATAAGAATAACAGAGAGTAAGAGAAATAAGAGAAAGGGTGAAGACATAAACAGAGGAGTGCAGAGAGGGAGAGAGAAGGCAGTGGAACAGCCAATTAAAACCAACACAGGGAGAGTGAGTATGATGGAAAAAGAACACATACCGGGTGTACTTTTTCCCTGTTGGCTGTTGACTTAGGCAGACAGAAGCAGTCATAAACAGGAAAGCCCAAAGTGATGAAGCACCATGCTGCTACTGTATGCCTCTGCTCCCCCTCCCCTCCCATCTTTAAAGAATAGGTTTGTTTTTTGTTTTGTTTTTTCAATCCAGGCCTTACTGGAATGTAGTTTAAATCATTTGTTAAGACCTCACTTATAGCTTTAAAGTACATCACGCTGTTGCAGTTTCTTGTTGGGCTTGAATGCAGAATAATAGAAGAATCATTTATAGCTTCTACTTTATGAAGACAGGAAGCCCCTAGAAGTCAGACCTATCTATATGTTCCACTGATTAAAAAGAGGTTAATAAATCATATCTTTCAATCAAGCTTTCTATGAGGGTTTATTGATTCTATCTTTCTACATGGGTGCAGAAACTAGTGCAGATGAAAATTGAACATCGCGACCTGATTTTTTAAAATTGGTACAACCAATATGCCTTTCCAAATATACTGTGAGCTTTCCCCTTTAGCTCTTTAGCTGCTAAATGCTTCACCGTGTAGTCGTCAACTTTGCCTGTGAGCTGTTTGGTGCAGGGCAGATGGCATGCAATGGGTTCATCAGAGCTTTTATTTTGCTGTCGCTAGCTGCCTGCAACTGAATTGATGATAGTGGTGTTGCATGCTGTAAAACCAAAACAATGAGCTAAAAGACATGAAAACGCTCCACAAACCTCTAAGGAACTAAATAAGCCCAGTGAGCAGAGTGGTAAGTTTCTAAAATCTAAAGCTATCGATCAAATTGTGCTAAACAACATCATAAGTGATGGTAAACAATATTTTAATATGTACTGGGCTGAAAAGGGGGGAGCCTGTCCTATTCTTTCTTTCTGGATGTATTCTTTCATCGTATACCTGTAGGATTGCTCTCTGAATATAATGCACCATTATATAACATACACATGCACAAGCATACACACACACTCCCTCTAACAGAGCCTAATCTCTTGCTATGAACCTGAGTTAAAGACAAATGAAGGAAGGACAAGAGACAGAAAGAGACAAACAAGTTGGTTGCCATGCAGATGTGTGTGGAGGTTGTGAGAACGCCGCTCTGCCACTAATCAGCCCATCACCCAGACAACATTAAGCCCTTTAACATTACAACTTACACCGACGATGGAGGGGCGATATGCATGCACACATTATTAACTTTTATTAATTAAGTTTCACAGGTTTTAAGTGATGACAGAATTACCAACGCGCATCCATGTGTAAACGCACACACAAACACACACGAATACACACACACAGAGTGACAGGTAAATAAAAAGTGTGAGTGTGTTTTCATGTGTAAATGTGATGTTTCGAGCGTGATTCAGGGCATACCCACTTTACATATCAACAGCCTGAGTTAGCGTTTCCTCCAGGGTTGACATATGGTATGGAGTTCTATAGGTGGCAGAACAGCCTGTTCATACGTGTGTGTGTGTGTGTGTGTGTGTGTGTGTGTGTTACTGGAGTCATGTAGTTCAGTGCAGCCTGCAGCATACAGGACATACACAAATGTGAAAAATATAGACTCATATTCAAATAAACACAGAAACACCGGCTGGGTGTACGTGACAGCACACTGAGCAGGTATCTGCAAGCAAATATACACAGTCATCATGGTTAGTTAGTAATATGTTGGTTTTATGTATCATAAAAACATAAAATACAAGCCAAAAATAGAAGCATATACTGTTGTTTTTTGAATATATACCAATACTATACACTTTTAAACATAAGTATGTTAAAGCTGCATGATGAACACGCAAGACTGACAAATTATTACCATGTAAATTTGTAATGAACCATTATATGAACTTGCAGACACAGAGGAACATTAGCATTCATTTGGAGTTATGTTTCTGGCCACTTGATAAATGTAAGTCCTCACTCTCCTTTTAGCTCTGTTTTCGTCTTTTTTTTTAACCTTTGATCATTTTGACAAATCCATCTTGTTAGCTGCTAAATGTTCCACTATGTTCACCAGCTAGTCAACAGCTTTGACAGTTGGTGGTAGGGGTAGCTACAATGGCTTTATCGGAGCTTTTTCTTTTGCTAAAAACTCTGCCTGCTGGGAATAGGGTTGATGAGAGTGGGATGAACCAAATCAATGAGCTGAAAGACAATATAAATCTCTGGAGAGTTAAGGAGAACCGCAGCATCGAGGCATAATTCTCTGGGGGTTCATCACTACGAGTGTCACCTTTCACATTAGGCAGAGTCATTTCAGCCATTGTTAATATAAAATATTAATCCATGCAGCTTTACGGAAACTTGGAAGACACTAAAGATATGTAACGCACACCCGATGCAAATCATTTGAACTGTTATACATCAAATACAGCCAAATATTTTAAGTAAAAATAATCCCACAGGCGAGTGTGGGTAGTCTCTTTGCTTACAGTACTTATTTCTGTTTGATGCAGTAACCGACAACCTTTAATGGGATTTTGAATGTAACCTAGCAAAGTCTGGCACCCACACGTCTGTGAGGGACAGTAGACAAGTGATCACAGAAAGAGATGTGATCCTCCCTGTGCCGTGAGATGAAAACAGCACAGAGCGCTTCAAGAGAGGTATTGTGTTCACATAGCCTACTGAAAAACCGATGAAGACGCACTGCGTGAAAATTTGGAAATGCAGAAACAGTGTCCTTGATATGCCCTCTTCAGTTCTTTTGCTGTTGATGTGAGATTTTTCTCCAGAATATCATGTGTTGAAAACACTGTTCATGTTACCCTTGTTATTTATAGACAGCTGTTCATGCTTTGTGCTGAGAGCGAAGTCAGGACAGTCTGGTCTCCTAATCAGGGACCATATTGGAGTATGTCTGTGTTTGTATCTGTTCCTGTATGTGAGGCAGCCAAACACGTGGTGCGCACACTCTCACACACACGAACACGGCATGGTCTGCAGATACAGCAAACTCACAACAGGCTAGCACACGCAAATAGCATCATGCGGCACGTTTAGTCACATATACTTAACAGTTCTCCATAATAGGATGGACGCGCCTACATGGCACCCTGTTAGTGTCAGAGTCCAAGAGTGTGTGTTGGACGACGAGACGGGCTGATGATAGTGGCTCAGTGGACACATGATCCGAGGAACTCTCATCTGCAAACATACCTGTCCTTGAATTCTCTGTTCCTTCACCACAGGTTTCCATGGAAACCGGGGAAAGCAGGGAAGTTGTGTGTGTGTGTGTGTGTGTATGCAAGAGAGAGAGGATGAGTGAGTTTGCAGGTAAGAAAGTGCTTGCATCTGAGAGAACTCAAATCAGTTTTTAACACCTGGTTGTCCCATAAAAAATTTGAGAGCAGAGTGATTTTCAGTGTTAAAAGGATGATTGTAGGTGAATGGATGGAACCTTAATGGTGTAAAATTCAAGTTAGAATGGATGTGAGCTCATATAGCTATGCAGTGGTTAAATGTGTTCTGAAACGTCACTGTTTTGCTAACAGTGAACACCTCTGGGAAAGGCCTTAAGTGAACCTTGACAGCTAAGTCAAAGATCAGGCACAGAAGCACTGGGCTCATTCTGAGGTCGCCTTCATCAGCCACAGCAATACCAATGATGTATTTACAAGCGACAGACAGAGAGGTCCCAGTGAATTTTTAATGAAAGCTCTGTTTGAAATTTTGAACAAGCTCAAATTGATTCATGATTTTTTAATGGGGCCTGTGGAAGCTTCCAGAATTGCTGATTGTTTCCCCCATGATGAGCAAACATCCACAGCAGGGGGGAAGGGGAAAAAGGGGGCCGTGACTCTAGCAAATGTCGTCCATTTTTGTCCCCACGCACATGTTTTAAGAAGCCAACATACTGTCCAGTCAGTCTTATTGTTATAGCATGTAAGTTGGTGGCACTGAGAGTCAAACACGTCGCAGACATATCATTCTGGAGAGCTTCTCGCCGCTCATTTAAAACTGCTAGCTAGCTTCAACGTGCCTGAACTTGACATTAGACTTGGAGGGGAAGGGAAAAAGAAAATTCACGTGGAGGTCAAACTAAAATGTAATAAAAAACAGACATGGAGGACCCAACTCTGCTGTTGATCCCTTGGCTCTTCAGTTGCAGTGATGTTATCTCCATGAGCTCACATCTGGAGAACAGATCATTTCGAGGAATAAGGATATTTGCTTAAAAATGTGGAGCTAGAGCCATGAAGAAATTAGCCTAGCTTAGCATAAAAACTTGAGCTTCAGCCCTGTAGTTAACACACAAACATGAGCGTAGCATCAATCTTCTAACCTCACTCTGTTTCTTAATCAATAACAAGACTGTGCATGTTATAGATTTGAAATAGCACTGACAATGTAACTTTACATAAAGCGTCTCACAGTGACAGATGCCACATATTCGTTATGCGCGTGTGTTTTGAAGCAGGCAGGGTAAACCTCTTGCCAGTAAGCGAGTACAACAGTCTGTGTGTCCAGAATGAGCATGCTTGTGAGCAGAAGGAAACTTTCACAACAAGCCCTTCTGGTTTATGTCCCATAATAGAGAATTCCTGCTGTTCTTCAAGAGCTCTGCTTATGTTGTTGAAAGATTCAGATTCAATCGATCAGGAATGAAAAGCAACAACAGCTATGAGCCCCAAAGGGCCACAGTTATTATGAGCAGCAAAACTTTTAAGCCTGCTCTCGGTTTTTGTCAACACAGGATGATAGAGGCATATTCAATAGAAAAAAGAATTTAAATATAATCCATACAGATCCTCTTCCAGCAACCTCATCGCCTTATTTAAATATTTGAGCTTCTCTGTAAATAGTCCGTCTCACACAGCGATGTAAGATTATCTCCAGCAGTCAGACCCAAGCAGAATGAAGTTCAGATGAGCAGCAGGGGACTTCAGTAGCTTCAATAGCTCCCGATGTCGATAGGATTTCATGGACCTACTTTGCCTTGTAAGCTGGTGGGATGTCTGTTTAAAAATTGTCCATAAGGTCGATGGAGGAGGACTTTAGGATTCAAAACTTAGCCTTGCTCCATCCAGCAGTAATAAATCATGAGACACGGAAAGTCAGGTTGCAGCTTTTGCTTCATGGAAGAGGTTCAGGCGTCCATCCATCCCCCCCTCCCCTATGCCTGCACTTAATTTATATTACAGGTGTAAAGCAGTCTCAGCTCAGCTAAAGGTCTCCTCCAAAACCCCGAGGGCCCCGGCTCGCCCCGGCAAGCAATAATTTATGAACAAAGTTGCCAGGCTTTACGAGACGGGAGTGTCAAGTTTGTGTTACCTTTATCTATTCTGGACACGGACTCTGACTATCTAAAATATAGATCAAAGATTGTGGCCTGGGTATAGATTAGGAGAATGTAGCGTAGAAAAGATGGACTCGTTTACAAAAACCATAACTCAGCTGTAGATGTCTTTTCTTTTTGTGCTAAAACCTGCCTGTTGGTGACAGAACAGTGGTGTCGTGACAATTTGACATTTAGGAGACGTTACCTGCTTTCACGCATCAACGTAGAAGAAGGCATCAAGCCTGCAGGGTGATCATTAGACCAGGGAAGAGCCATGGACCGTCTATCTGCACTGTGTGAAAGAAATCAGCCTGTCAGAGCTGCGATCTTTCTTTTCTGTCTCTCAATGTCACACTAACCGTCCTCTGTCCCCGGTGCATTTTCTTCTGCTTTTTGTCTCACCTCATCCCCCCCTCTCCCTCTGAAGCCTCCCCATCCCTCTCAGTCGTGCTATTTGTCCACCCGGCTCTCTCCTTCTCTGCGTCTGCAGTACCTCCGAAGGAAAGCCACATGAGAGAACCTGGCGCACCGTATGATGGGAGCAGAGGCCACGCGCATCATTCAGCCCTGGCAGATATTTGTTCTCCTTCCGTAGAGGAGGGCAACACTATTAGACTGCTTAGAACCATCCATCATCCTGCGCTCTGACTCCGCGCTCGGTAGCATCTCTCTTTCAACTTTTTGGAGGTCAGAAGAACAGAGTGAGCCATCTCAGAGTTCCCTGGCATTTCTGCTTCGCGGTGGCGCCGGGGAGCTGCAGGGCCGAGCAGCGACGGGAAGGAAAAGGCTGCCATTTCTGCGAGAGCAGGCACGGGGTCAAACTAATAGACTGGTTTCCGACAACAAACACTCAGGTGTCACCAGGCGCGGGTTAAAGAGATGGCGGGGCAGCGAGTACAGGTGCCCCCAGTGGTTTTGTAACAGGAGGAGGTAGTTCAAAGGCTCCCGCTGCTTACACAACAGACATTTACCACCTCTCTGCTGTCTGTCACCATGTTACACAAGCGTCTGTGAAGCACTGTGAGGAAGTGTGGAGTTTTTTGAGGACTCTGTTGCTTTCCACCAGACTCTGCTGGGCTAATTTGCAGGTTTGCGATCCTCTTTATCATATGCAGTGGTGGGGCATTCACCTGAAAGGTTTGTTTTAGCTTAAAAGGGATTGAAAAGAGAGTGAAACACTGCCACTCATTACCAGCTGGGGACACAAAGGAGATTAAAGAAAAGATTAAGAGGACTGGCATCAGTTCCCATACAGCCATAAAGTGTCCATCTGTGTGTCTGCGTATCTGCTGGGTTTCAAAGAATTCCAAGCGTGTGCATGCACACACACACAAGCTGCGTTACTCTCGCCATGAATGCATGAAAGAACAAACAGTTTGATGGATGGGCGGTAAGATGAATCGAGAAAATGTCAGATAATAAATACAGAAGGGTGAAGTCAGAATCACTCGTCAGTGCCGGCACGATTCTGCAGTCGAAGCCCTTTACCTTGTCTTGTGACAACAGAACTGTCACGTGATCTCTACCGCAGGACACAACAGCACTTTTCCCAGAATTCTCAGGGGCTCACACTCCAGCTGCATCATTATCTCTTCTCACCTCAGCTCTTCCCCTCCTTCCGTCTCTCACAAGAGCTCCCTCTCTCCAGCAAATTATTCATCAGTCCCTTCTTGACAATGTTGGTTTAACACACTGATAATGCCCTTCCCTTCGCCCCGAGTGACGAAGAACACAGCGCAACAACAACAATCTGTTGCTAACCTTTCCCTCTACGACACACCTGCAGTGGAGGGAGGCCAAACACAGCCTGCAGGTCGGCCTTTTCTGACTGCGCAGATCAAGCCACGTCAGGATCTTGTGTACTCATCTTTTTAATGCTGGATCTCCAGAGTCAGGGCTTGGCTGTGCTTAAATTTGCCAACACTGCATCAGAGTGATTGGCAGTGCCCAGGGGGGGAATGTGAGAACCTTACTTGGCAGCATCTTTTGCTAGCATACCATACATGTCTCATCAGTCATAACACCGGCAGTGGTATCCAGGTTGGATGCTCGGGGCTTGTTAACTCGCACTGAAGCAGAAGCTGATGCCTTGCCAAAGACTCAATGTTGTGCTATTTGAACAAGCATGATGGACAGAATCATTTAAGTAAAAACAGTGATGTAATTTGTTGATGATCTGGTCCTGCTTTTGAGCAGAAGGTGAGGGCAATATTATATAATATTATATCAAGTTTAACCTGCTTGTTGCAGGCTGTGTGACCGTGCGGTAGCATGGTGACTGCAAGTACAAGTGCAGGCGCAAGCGTTCTCAGACACACAGACGTGGATGGTGGACATGCACCCATTCACACACGCTCGCCTTGAGGATTGCGGTGGGACATAATGAGCCGAGCGAGAAAAGCCGTAGTGCACGATAAAGCAACAAAGGCTGCATAATGAAATGAAGAAACGAAAGCAGCCACTGGCCACAGAGGCAGCTGTCAGTACTTCTGCCCTCAGGTGTTGCTCTGGTCAATAGCGATCGATATTCAGAGACAAACGCCTTCCAACAACACACACGCACACACACACAGGCTGAAAGTCTCCATGAAACCTGCCCAACTCATTTGTATCTTTACTCCAAATTCCTTGTCAGAGCTGTCATCAAATCCCAGTCCCTAAGTAGCCTTTCTTAGTTCCATATGCTCACTGAGTTGAGAGCCAGGCAGATATGTTATCGGCAAATTTAACTTATCACAGATACATTGGTGTGGGACAAAAAACATTCCCAGTACTCCCCAGAACTTTAGTGGTTCCTTGCCGAAAATGAATGTTTGTTTATGTGAAAAAATGTACAGGTCGACATATCATTATAAAAATCCAGTATCGGTCGAGCTCTTCTGCACACACACAAACATTCACATAACCACATGTCACCCTTTACATTATTTTGGTCAGACCAAACAAAAACCTTTTAAAGCTGGAAGTATTACCTATCTACACTAGCAGCTTATGTCTGATTTTTCATAATTTCTGTGGCCCGTCACTTGTCTTTTCTAAATTGTTAGAAAAATGTATGTTTCATGTATAAACATGAAACATCTTGAGCGCGTGAGTTTGTGGACAGTCGGATGAGATGTGCATCTCTCACACCACACTGTTTTTCTCCCGTCAGACCTCGCTGACCCATCTCGACGCAGCACACAGTGTTTTGAAAACGTGTCAGCTCTACTTCCCAACTATGCTTATAACATCCGCACTCCACATGTGTGTGTTTGACTGGATCTGGCCTGAATTATCTCTCAGGCTTTAACTGAACGAGCTCTCCATATTCCTCTGTGTGGGACTTGATAAGAAATCCCTGTTGTTTACATGCAAGCGTGAGGCACAACATAGACAGCAGTCGCACTTGGAGATCTGTAACTTCAGCCCACTTACCTGTCAGTGTTTGCATTCTCCTGATGCAGCTGCAAACCAGCCACACCACAGGAACATCCAGCTAAATGCTCAGAATTTTATAGCATGAACTGAGACACTCAGTCCAAACACAAAAACACAGAGGGCAAGATCAACATTGTTCATGATTAACATCAGTCTGTTAGTGAGGCATTGATTTGAGGGTGTGCGGACATGGACCTCGTGATGAATGCAAGTCGCAGCTGTGTTGAAGTTGGTTAGTATTTGGCAGGAGGTGTTCAGAGGCCCTCGCTGTCTGAACAAACGACACTCTGAACTTTTGAACCAGAAGTCTGGATTAACAACTGACCTGGGAGCAGCAGAATCTGGGAAACTATAATTAAGGCTGATTAAAGAACATTCCTGGGGTCTGTGTCTGCATGCTAAGTGAGCTGCAGAGGTTGCAGGGGCCCCTGTCAAATGGGCAGTTTCGTAGCTGAGAATGAAATATGTACGTTCATCAAAACGGCACAAGGCGCCACACCAAAGTGATCGCAAACATGTATATTTGCAGCCAGTTAGGGAAATACACATGTGCACGCACGCAGTCAGCAATGTATACAGGAAAACATACACGCGCAAACAACAATTCACTCACTGTGTTCCATAGCAAAATGAACACAAAGTACAACTGCTCTGAATGCTTTGGAAAGAAAACCAGTCATTACTGCAATCGTCCCTATGGCGTCCACAGTATAATTAGCTGAAGACGGGCAGCGCTGTACCTATAAATACCAAGAGACTAAACAACAGTAAACAAAGGGACAACCACAGCCAGCAACCTCTCACATTAGACTGTCACAGCTCTGACAGCAGTTAACAATAACTGTTGCAGCAGCAGCATAACTCAGTAAAAGGTTATTCATTACAGAAGCAGCTACAGAGGAACGCCTGCTTGGGAAAAGGTGGAGAACCCCGAGGTTCTCCACCTTTTCCCTCAGCCTCACTTTTCTTCCTCGCTTTTCCTGTAGGTGCTCTCCCCTCAGCCGCCTCCTCCCCAACTCCAAGCAAATGCATGTCAGTGTCTTACAGTTTGCTTTGGCCTGAGTGTTAAAACGAGCCTGAAGTAAAAACCGTCCTTGTGCCGCTGAGACGTCTGGAGAACGTTAACACTGTTTACAGCAGTTAGATCACTGCAGAGGCTTGAACAGTTTCTGATGAACGTTGAATCGGAAGGCTGATATCTTGCCCATCATACTTTTGTAGTTTGGTTTCAATATGATACATTCAGAAACATACCTCATTAATTTCACCTCCATCGTTAATTACAGCACAAGCAGTAGCCTTCTACCATTGACTGCGCTTACAAAGGTACGGAGTTTTTCTCCGCTGGTTGCCTGGCAGAATCTTCCTCATGACAAGACTCCAGGAAGTCACTGCATCGGGCTACAGAATAGTCCCACACATAACACCTGTAAAAATTTTAGTCTTTACACTTCGGATTTTGTACGGATTCAACAAACGAGATCTTGTGGATTCATTTGTCATCTTTAGAGGTGTTGGTAGGTGGAGTTTCATACCATGAGGACAGAGCCTGGCTAGCTGTTTCCCCCTGTTCCCAGTCTTTATGCTAAGCTATGCTAAGCTACACGGACATGAGAGTGCTATCAGTGGTATCAGTCTTCTCATGTAATTCTCAACAAGAGAGCAAATAAGCAAATTCTCCAAAATGTCAAACTACTCCTTTACTAAACTACAATTCATTACATCACAATGGCGGGCAAAGAGGACTGTTCTGCCATTCAGGCGAAAGTGCACGTACATCTTCTTCTGACAACTACCTATTGCTTACATCCTTGATTTGCATTTTCTTTTCTGTCATTCTTTTTTGCAGCACACCATCATGTTTGCCTGAACCAAGGCTCCAGCCATCACCATCTCCTCTCACACTCATTAGGCTTTGGAAACACTCATGCACACACACACACACACACACACACACACACAAACAGGAGCTGTCATACTCTACTCTGGTCTTTGCTGGAGACCGTGACCCACAGATGCGAGTGTGCAGGCCTCGAGTGACAGACGAACGCTCCCCAGCCCCGAGAACAATTAGCACTGGAGACAGAGAGAGAGAGAGGTAGAGGTAGAGAGAGAGAGAGACTGTCATATAGAGGCAGCTCACTGGAGAGAAACGAGAGGTTGCGACCCTGCTCCGACGCATTGTGTTCAGTCGCCAGATGCTCCGTGCCACGAGACTTATTGACAAAGACACAGAGAGACAGTGACAAAAACTCAGCTCAGTCCAATTCTCACCTCTAATTTCAGGGTATCAGAGGAGAAGACTCCTCTCGTCCTCGACAACAGGTACTCTAATCGGAGAGAGCCTGGCAGGCCACGCAGCACGGTCCCTGATGACTTTGGATCATTAGACACACACTGAGCTCCAAGCCTCACGTTGTACATTTGCAAAATCACCCTTAAAGTAGTGCAAAGTCATTAGCAGGTTTAGCACTTGCCAAACATATATTTTTAAAAGAATTTTCCATGAATAATTGCGACCTGCAATCCATCAAAACACCGACAAGCAAGCAGATCGTTGCAAGTTTGACCTCTCACACGTCGACGAAGTAAACTCAGGAAACACGGCACATTGCATTGTTTTGAGAAAAACCAGGGCATGTATTTTTTCTTTCTTTTAGTTTTTTTGTCTTTCTCACAAAATACGTGCTGTGAATTCCTGGCATGACTTCACAGGCTCGCAGCCTTGTTTTTCTGTGCTCTTTGTGGATAATATATGTCGGTGGTGGCAGGGGTGCTGCTGGTGAAGGGGATTGCTCATGTATACATTTACAAGCAGGTGTGCTTGTCGGTCGGTGCATCCTCCATCTCAGGTAGCTCGCCATGTCTGTTGCACGTCTTCTGTCATCTGTCCAATATGTTTAGAGAGAAAACAAGTGATATGTTTCTACCAGAACATGCTGATATACAGGATTTTTTTAATGCATTGTGACATTTCCCCTTGTCTTTAATGTAATCAAATAGCGTCATCAATCTGCAGTAATTTTAAGCCATTTTTCATTGTTTAAATCATTGCTGTGATTCCTTTGGTTTTGTTCTTGTAGCATCAAGGAGCTACCTCCTTCCTTTCAGATAACTTAAATCATGAAAAGCCTCAGTAGCACTTGAATTAGTGCATTCAGCAGAATAGTATGTGACTGCTGAAAACATTCATCTCACAGATACTGTGCACCAAAGCAATTCTGCAGGAAGCATACTTAGGTTTAGTGTCTGTCTGCCTCGCGCAGACATTTTATGATGTTTTTTTATGATCTATGACATAAACAGCACATGGCAACTTAAAATATGTTAAAGGGGGCCGTCTCCCAAATCTTAACAATAAAACTCACCAGTGGGAAATGGAAGAGTGTAAATATAAGAACTGGCTAAGATAACTGGACAGAACGTTAAAAAAACAAAACAGATTTCATATTATTTTCCATTAAGCGTTTCCTTCTTCACATGTGAACACGACGCTGTTAGTGCTGGTTTAACGTCTCTGGTCTGGAGAGTTTAACCTCACAGCACCCTGACAACAGGTGATTTCAGTTAATACATCACATCTGGCTGGGCTGCCACCTGGCCACTCTGCTCTTACAGGAAAAATGCCCCAAAACACACACACACACACACACACACACACACACACACACACACACACACACTGTAAAACATCAGATAGGAATTTTGTAAAGATGTTAGTGGAATCAACAAACTTTTATTATTAACTTAAATGTAAATATGTACGTTTTTTTTTATTTCAAGTCAACTTAAAATGTACAGTTGTTATTGTAGGACTGTTCTGCCACAAGCTGTTACAGCTGTTTTGTGATTTAGTTTTTCTGTGATTACCACGCTAGCTGTGTCAGTGTGAGACTTAAGAGTGGAGGTAGCACCAGTGCAGACTCACAACGAACTGAACTCACAAAGGTATAGAAAAGAATCGTTTGTTCAGTTTTGGCCAGCACTACGTTAAAGTTTAAATGTAAATGCAAAGCAACTGTGAAAGGTGTTGTTGCAGTTGTTGATTTAACTTAATATCTTAAGTCTGATGAACTTGTTTTGTCCAGCTCAGTGAACTTACATCAGTTGGTTTCACATTACAACAGCTTATGAAAAGACTTTGAACTAATGATTTAAGTTGAACACGTGTTAAGGCAGCAGGGAAACGCATGTTTCTAAGTTAAACTGGTTTGCAATGTTATGCAGTGCACATCGTCCATTCAAAGCTGCTGCTGGCCAGTACACACAACTCTCAGGTTTCACCTTCCTCTCTAATGGGACAAAACCGCACGCCATGGTTTAACAAGAGTAATAAAACACACACACACAGCAAATGCTCAGGTGTCATTCCCTCCACAGAAAAGCCATTGCCAAGCAACCGTCAATTTGGTTAAAGTTGCCCCAGATTGTTTCCCTGCTTTCGGTCACTGTTCAGGTTCACTGTTAAGGTCAGGATTGAATTCTCAGGACATTTCAGGTTCGAGCGCAGGACCCGGGCTGCTGTGTTGGCTGTGCGTCTGGTCTGGCAGGTTAGACACACACAGCTATATTTCATGTGCTCATTTCTGGAGCTTAACAACTTGAATCCACAACCGTAGAACCCAAAGAAATATTCTGAGAGCGTGTTGGGAGGAGTTGGCTGAACATCACACAGGCAACTTGCCTACTAGTCATGCGCACACACACACACACACACAGACTTAGACTCACTAGTGGGAATTCCAGACGAAAAGGATTAAAAAAAAAGGATGATTGACTGGGGGAGGAGGAATAAAGGAGGATATAGAGGAGGAAGAAAACAAGCAGGAACATGGAACAAGAGAGGAGAGATAGAGGGAGTCTACATCTGCAAAGACTTTACAGACTTTGCGATCATGCTGCCACGTCAACACGAGAAAAATAGACCGCAAACATCGGGGTGAAGTAAAGATGCGGAATCTGTCTCTTTTCGCCCTCCTTCTTTCTCTCCATGCGAACAACAAACTCCCTCATTCTCTCTAATGTCCGCTCGCGCACAGACACACATTTGGACAGCTGGTCCCACAAGAACATTCCATTTTAAAAACAAGACATGCTTCATGACCTTACGAGGGAAAATTGCCTCTTGGACAGCCTTTGATATTCTCTTCCAGCGTCCTAAATCTCATTTTAAACAGATTAACTCCGCTGAATCGCGGCGGCAGCATGTTTGAAAAGCCCCTGGTTGCCACATGAGCACAATCAGGTGAGAATTGTATTTACTGTCACAGTCCATTTCAGGGTAATAATAGGAAGCCTTGTGGCTGTTTGCACACAACTTCTACTTCATTAACATGCATTATTGACTCTATGCATACAGGTGCGTGTGCGTCTGCAGAACTTCGCATCATTCTATCATTATTTGTGGCTTCGTGACTCTACGGGCATCGAGTAAAGGTTTGCCTCCACTTGTGCTCGAGCCTCTCGGGCTTCCTGTGCGACCACTTCATCATGTGCCGCCCCTTAATGAGGGAGGGATGGTGGCTCACATCCCTGCAGGTCTGTTAACTGGTACTAATTCCATGGACACAGCTGCAGCACTTTAGTATGGAGGTCCACTATGTTCTGCAAACTGTTAATTAGCTTGCACAGTCACCAAACACAGCCAATAGTTCTTCAGTGAATACCATATTGATTAAAGGCTGGTAAGAGTTGGTTCATGGCAGGCCGAGCATGATGAAGAGACACAAGTTGACAAAGAGCTGAACCGTCTGTTAAGGCAAACTTTCTACTTCTGCTCAGATCTTGGGCTGCAAGACAAGCTTTTCCCTGAAATGTTTTTCCCTGAAATGTCTGTGAGGAAAAAAGTGAATCACTGCCCTATTTTACATTTTTACAAAATCTGTACAACAGCAGGGTACAAAGATTGACCCGGCAAGTATATAAATCATTTACAGATTAGTTAAGTGTTAATATAGGGGTTACAACTACTATAAAGCATAGAAACGAACAAACACAGACACACACAGCATGAGAAAAGGAGTGTGTTTATATTTGAGAAAGCAAAAATGTTCTCGTCGTCCCAACCTGTTGAATGGTGGGTGTTGTCTTTTCATGCTAAATTGATTTCTGGTTTAAAATCTAATAAAGAGGCTTTCTCTGAGGAGTGTGGCAGGGCCGGATTTTTACCCTCAGGGGGTATCTCTCTGTTATTTTTCTGATTAATCTACAGATTTTTTTGCCTATAAAAGGTAAGAAAGCAGTAGCACCTCCTCACATCTGAGAAGCTGGAACAAGTGAATGTTTGACCTCAGTTATTTTATCTAATGACTTAATTGACTATCAGAAGTAGTGTCGATTAATTTTACGCTGGTCTGCTGAGTGACAAATGGACTAATCATGACAGCACTAGTTAGATAATAATAATAATAATAATAAACTTTATTTATATAGCACCTTTCATACAAGAAATGCAGTTCAAAGTGCTTTACAACAAAGATATTAAATGCACAAAGTGCTTAACACAATAAAATG